>JAPTYO010000004.1:0-241308 GCA_036873135.1 Clarkia xantiana subsp. parviflora | reverse complement strand
TTTTGTGAAATCAATTTTATTGCACTCTTAACGCGTATATGACCGTGGAATAGTAATGTACTACTCATTGGAATCAAAGCATCCGTTTTCGGTGATGGTTAGTAAGGGAAATTCTTCAATTTCGGCCAGATTCTCATTTTTTTCAATATAACTTCACGCGGACCTCTATTTTTTTGTGAAATCAATTTTATTAACACTCTACTCGTCGTAATGAACGTGGAATAGTTTAATGGACTACTCATTTTGGAATCAAAGCATCACGTTTTCTGTGATGGTTAGTAAGGGAAATTCTTCAATTTCAGCAAGTTCTCATTTTTTTTCAATATAACATCACTCGGACCTCTATTGTTTGTGAAATCAATTTTATTTGCACTCTTACTCGTTGTATATGACCGTGGAATAGTTTAAACTACTACTCATTTTGGAATCAAAGCATCACGTTTTCTGTGATGGTTAGTAAGGGAAATTCTTCAATTTCGGCCAAGTTTCTCATTTTTTCAATATAACTTCACTCGGACCTCTATTTTTTGTGAAATCAATTTTATTTAGCACTCTTACTCGTCGTATATGACCGTGGAATAGTTTAATGTACTACTCATTTTTGGAATCAAAGCATCACGTTTTCTGTGATGGTTAGTAAGGGAAATTCTTCAATTTCGGCCAAGTTTCTCATTTTTTCAATATAACTTCACTCGGACCTCTATTTTTTGTGAAATCATTTTTTTTGCACTCTTTTCGTCGTATATGACCGTGGAATAGTTTAATGTACTACTCATTTTGGAATCAAAGCATCACGTTTTCTGTGATGGTTAGTAAGGGAAATTCTTCAATTTCGGCCAAGTTTCTCATTTTTTCAATATAAACCTCACTCGGACCTCTATTTTTTGTGAAATCAATTTATTTGCACTCTTAATCGTCGTATATGACCGTGGAATAGTTTAATGTACTACTCATTTTGGAATCAAAGCATCACGTTTTCTGTGATGGTTAGTAAGGGAAATTCTTCAATTTCGGCCAAGTTTCTCATTTTTTCAATATAACTTCACTCGGACCTCTATTTTTTGTGAAATCAATTTTTTTAGCACTCTTACTCGTCGTATATGACCGTGGAATAGTTTAATGTACTACTCATTTTGGAATCAAAGCATCACGTTTTCTGTGATGGTTAGTAAGGAAAATTCTTCAATTTCGCCAAGTTTCTATTTTTTCAATATAACTTCACTCGGACCTCTATTTTTGTGAAATCATTTTATTTGCACTCTTACTCGTCGTATATGACCGTGGAATAGTTTAATGTACTACTCATTTTGGAATCAAAGCATCACGTTTTCTGTGATGGTTAGTAAGGGAAATTCTTCAATTTCGGCCCAAGTTTCTCATTTTTTCAATAATACCTCACTCGGACCTCTATTTTTTGTGAAATCAATTTTATTTGCACTCTTACTCGTCGTATATGACCGTGGAATAGTTTAATGTACTACTCATTTGGAATCAAAGCATCACGTTTTCTGTGATGGTTAGTAAGGAAATTCTTCAATTTCGGCCAAGTTTCTCATTTTTTCAATATAACCTCACTCGGACCTCTATTTTTATGAAATCAATTTTATTTGCACTCTTACTCGTCGTATATGACCGTGGAATAGTTTAATGTACTACTCATTTTGGAATCAAAGCATCACGTTTTCTGTGATGGTTAGTAAGGGAAATTCTTCAATTTCGGCCAAGTTCTCATTTTTTCAATATAACCTCACTCGGACCTCTATTTTTTATGAAATCAATTTATTTGCACTCTTACTCGTCGTATATGACCGTGAAATAGTTAATGTACTACTCATTTTGGAATCAAAGCATCACGTTTTCTGTGATGGTTAGTAAGGAAATTCTTCAATTTCGGCCAAGTTTCTCATTTTTTCAATATAACTTCACTCGGACCTCTATTTTTGTGAAATCAATTTTATTAGCACTTACTCGTTGTATATGACCGTGGAATAGTTTAATGTACTACTCATTTTGGAATCAAAGCATCACGTTTTCTGTGATGGTTAGTAAGGGAAATTCTTCAATTTCGGCCAAGTTCTCATTTTTTCAATATAACTTCACTCGGACCTCTATTTTTGTGAAATCAATTTTATTTGCACTCTTACTCGTCGTATATGACCGTGGAATAGTTTAATGTACTTCTCATTTTGGAATCAAAGCATCATGTTTTCTGTGATGGTTAGTAAGGGAAATTCTTCAATTTCGGCCAAGTTTCTCATTTTTTCAATATAACCTCACTCGGACCTCTATTTTTGTGAAATCAATTTTATTTGCACTCTTACTCGTCGTATATGACCGTGGAATAGTTTAATGTACTACTCATTTTGGAATCAAAGCATCACGTTTTCTGTGATGGTTAGTAAGGGAAATTCTTCAATTTCGGCCAAGTTTCTCATTTTTTCAATATAACTCACTCGGACCTCTATTTTTTGTGAAATCAATTTTATTAGCACTCTTACTCGTCGTATATGACCGTGGAATAGTTTAATGTACTTCTCATTTTGGCTCAAAGCATCACGTTTTCTGTGATGGTTAGTAAGGGAAATTCTTCAATTTCGGCCTAAACCTCACTCGGACCTCTATTTTTTATGAAATCAATTTTATTTGCACTCTTACTCGTCGTATATGACCGTGGAATAGTTTAATGTACTACTCATTTTGGAATCAAAGCATCACGTTTTCTGTGATGGTTAGTAAGGGAAATTCTTCAATTTCGGCCAAGTTTCTCATTTTTTCAATATAACTTCACTCGGACCTCTATTTTTGTGAAATCAATTTTATTAGCACTCTTACTCGTCGTATATGACCGTGGAATAGTTTAATATACTACTCATTTTGGAATCAAAGCATCACGTTTTCTGTGATGGTTAGTAAGGGAAATTCTTCAATTTCGGCCAAGTTTCTCATTTTTTCAATATAACCTCACTCGGACCTCTATTTTTTATGAAATCAATTTTATTAGCACTCTTACTCGTCGTATATGACCGTGGAATAGTTTAATGTACTTCTCATTTTGGCTCAAAGCATCATGTTTTCTGTGATGGTTAGTAAGGGAAATTCTTCAATTTCGGCCAAGTTTCTCATTTTTTCAATATATCCTCACTCGGACCTCTATTTTTTGTGAAATCAATTTTATTTGCACTCTTACTCGTCGTATATGACCGTGGAATAGTTTAATGTACTACTCATTTTGGAATCAAAGCATCACGTTTTCTGTGATGGTTAGTAAGGGAAATTCTTCAATTTCGGCCAAGTTTCTCATTTTTTCAATATAACTTCACTCGGACCTCTATTTTTTGTGAAATCAATTTTATTAGCACTCTTACTCGTCGTATATGACCGTGAAATATTTTAATGTACTACTCATTTTGGAATCAAAGCATCACGTTTTCTGTGATGGTTAGTAAGGGAAATTCTTCAATTTCGGCCAAGTTTCTCATTTTTTCAATATAACTTCACTCGGACCTCTATTTTTGTGAAATCAATTTTATTAGCACTCTTACTCGTCGTATATGACCGTGAAATATTTTAATGTACTACTCATTTTGGAATCAAAGCATCACGTTTTCTGTGATGGTTAGTAAGGGAAATTCTTCAATTTCGGCCAAGTTTCTCATTTTTTCAATATAACTTCACTCGGACCTCTATTTTTTGTGAAATCAATTTTTTTGCACTCTTACTCGTCGTATATGAACGTGGAATAGTTTAATGTACTACTCATTTTGGAATCAAAGCATCACGTTTTCTGTGATGGTTAGTAAGGGAAATTCTTCGATTTCGGCCAAGTTTCTCATTTTTTCAATATAACTTCACTCGGACCTCTATTTTTTGTGAAATCATTTTTATTAGCACTCTTACTCGTCGTATATGACCGTGGAATAGTTTAATGTACTTCTCATTTTGGCTCAAAGCATCACGTTTCTGTGATGGTTAGTAAGGGAAATTCTTCAATTTCGGCCAAGTTTCTCATTTTTTCAATATACCTCACTCGGACCTCTATTTTTGTGAAATCAATTTTATTTGCACTCTTACTCGTCGTATATGACCGTGGAATAGTTTAATGTACTACTCATTTTGGAATCAAAGCATCACGTTTTCTGTGATGGTTAGTAAGGGAAATTCTTCAATTTCGGCCAGTTTCTCATTTTTTCAATATAACCTCACTCGGACCTCTATTTTTTATGAAATCAATTTTATTTGCACTCTTACTCGTCGTATATGACCGTGGAATAGTTTAATGTACTACTCATTTTGGAATCAAAGCATCACGTTTTCTGTGATGGTTAGTAAGGGAAATTCTTCAATTTCGGCCAAGTTTCTCATTTTTTCAATATAACTTCACTCGGACCTCTATTTTTTGTGAAATAATTTTATTAGCACTCTTACTCGTCGTATATGACCGTGGAATAGTTTAATGTACTTCTCATTTCAGGCTCAAAGCATCACGTTTTCTGTGATGGTTAGTAAGGGAAATTCTTCAATTTCGGCCAAGTTTCTCATTTTTTCAATATAACTTCACTCGGACCTCTATTTTTGTGAAATCAATTTTATTTGCACTCATACTCGTCGTATATGACCGTGGAATAGTTTAATGTACTACTCATTTTGGAATCAAAGCATCACGTTTTTTGTGATGGTTAGTAAGGGAAATTCTTCAATTTCGGCCAAGTTTCTCATTTTTTCAATATAACTTCACTCGGACCTCTATTTTTGTGAAATCATTTTTATTTGCACTCTTATCGTCGTATATGACCGTGGAATAGTTTATTGTACTTCTCATTTTGGCTCAAAGCATCACGTTTTCTGTGATGGTTAGTAAGGGAAATTCTTCAATTTCGACCAAGTTTCTCATTTTTTCAATATATCCTCACTCGGACCTCTATTTTTTGTGAAATCAATTTTATTTGCACTCTTACTCGTCGTATATGACCGTGGAATAGTTTAATGTACTACTCATTTTGGAATCAAAGCATCACGTTTTCTGTGATGGTTAGTAAGGGAAATTCTTCAATTTCGGCCAGTTTCTCATTTTTTCAATATAACCTCACTCGGACCTCTATTTTTTATGAAATCAATTTTATTTGCACTCTTACTCGTCATATATGACCGTGGAATAGTTTAATGTACTACTCATTTTGGAATCAAAGCATCACGTTTTCTGTGATGGTTAGTAAGGGAAATTCTTCAATTTCGGCCAAGTTTCTATATTTTTCAATATAACTTCACTCGGACCTCTATTTTTTGTGAAATCAATTTTATTTGCACTCTTACTCGTCGTATATGACCGTGGAATAGTTAATGTACTACTCATTTTGGAATCAAAGCATCACGTTTTCTGTGATGGTTAGTAAGGGAAATTCTTCAATTTCGGCCAAGTTTCTCATTTTTTCAATATAACTTCACTCGGACCTCTATTTTTTGTGAAATCAATTTTATTAACACTCTTACTCGTCGTATATGACCGTGGAATAGTTTAATGTACTACTCATTTTGGAATCAAAGC
Organism: Clarkia xantiana subsp. parviflora; assembly: GCA_036873135.1. Classification (NCBI taxonomy): domain Eukaryota; kingdom Viridiplantae; phylum Streptophyta; class Magnoliopsida; order Myrtales; family Onagraceae; genus Clarkia; species Clarkia xantiana. The sequence continues at coordinate 235,766 of JAPTYO010000004.1, read as the reverse complement.
ATCACGTTTTCTGTGATGGTTAGTAAGGGAAATTCTTCAATTTCGGCCAAGTTTCTCATTTTTTCAATATAACATCACTCGGACCTCTATTTTTTATGAAATCAATTTTATTTGCACTCTTAATCGTCGTATATGACCGTGGAATAGTTTAATGTACTACTCATTTTGGAATCAAAGCATCACGTTTTCTGTGATGGTTAGTAAGGGAAATTCTTCAATTTCGGCCAAGTTTCTCATTTTTTCAATATAACTTCACTCGGACCTCTATTTTTTGTGAAATCAATTTTATTTGCACTCTTACTCGTCGTATATGACCGTGGAATAGTTTAATGTACTACTCATTTTGGAATCAAAGCATCACGTTTTCTGTGATGGTTAGTAAGGGAAATTCTTCAATTTCGGCCAAGTTTCTCATTTTTTCAATATAACTTCACTCGGACCTCTATTTTTTGTGAAATCATTTTTATTAGCACTCTTATTCGTCGTATATGACCGTGGAATAGTTTAATGTACTTTTCATTTCAGGCTCAAAGCATCATGTTTTCTGTGATGGTTAGTAAGGGAAATTCTTCAATTTCGGCCAAGTTTCTCATTTTTTCAATATAACCTCACTCGGACCTCTATTTTTTATGAAATCAATTTTATTTGCACTCTTACTCGTCGTATATGACCGTGAAATAGTTTAATGTACTACTCATTTTGGAATCAAAGCATCACGTTTTTTGTGATGGTTAGTAAGGGAAATTCTTCAATTTCGGCCAAGTTTCTCATTTTTTCAATATAACTTCACTCGGACCTCTATTTTTTGTGAAATCAATTTTTTTAGCACTCTTACTCGTCGTATATGAACGTGGAATAGTTTAATGTACTACTCATTTTGGAATCAAAGCATCACGTTTTCTGTGATGGTTAGTAAGGGAAATTCTTCGATTTCGGCCAAGTTTCTCATTTTTTAATATAACTTCACTCGGACCTCTATTTTTTGTGAAATCATTTTATTAGCACTCTTACTCGTCGTATATGACCGTGGAATAGTTTAATGTACTTCTCATTTCAGGCTCAAAGCATCATGTTTTCTTTGATGGTTAGTAAGGGAAATTCTTCAATTTCGGCCAAGTTTCTCATTTTTTCAATATATTCTCACTCGGACCTCTATTTTTTGTGAAATCAATTTTATTTGCACTCTTACTCGTCGTATATGACCGTGGAATAGTTTAATGTACTACTCATTTTGGAATCAAAGCATCACGTTTTCTGTGATGGTTAGTAAGGGAAATTCTTCAATTTCGGCCAAGTTTCTCATTTTTTCAATATAACCTCACTCGGACCTCTATTTTTTATGAAATCAATTTTATTTGCACTCTTACTCGTCATATATGACCGTGGAATAGTTTAATGTACTACTCATTTTGGAATCAAAGCATCACGTTTTCTGTGATGGTTAGTAAGGGAAATTCTTCAATTTCGGCCAAGTTTCTCATTTTTTCAATATAACTTCACTCGGACCTCTATTTTTTGTGAAATCAATTTTATTTGCACTCTTACTCGTCGTATATGACCGTGGAATAGTTTAATGTACTTCTCATTTCAGGCTCAAAGCATCACGTTTTCTGTGATGGTTAGTAAGGGAAATTCTTCAATTTCGGCCAAGTTTCTCAATTTTTCAATATAACTTCACTCGGACCTCTATTTTTTGTGAAATCAATTTTATTTGCACTCTTACTCGTCGTATATGACCGTGGAATAGTTTAATGTACTACTCATTTTGGAATCAAAGCATCACGTTTTTTGTGATGGTTAGTAAGGGAAATTCTTCAATTTCGGCCAAGTTTCTCATTTTTTCAATATAACTTCACTCGGACCTCTATTTTTTGTGAAATCATTTTTATTTGCACTCTTACTCGTCGTATATGACCGTGGAATGGTTTAATGTACTTCTCATTTCAGGAATCAAAGCATCACGTTTTCTGTGATGGTTAGTAAGGGAAATTCTTCAATTTCGGCCAAGTTTCTCATTTTTTCAATATAACCTCACTCGGACCTCTATTTTTTGTGAAATCAATTTTATTTGCACTCTTACTCGTCGTATATGACCGTGGAATAGTTTAATGTACTACTCATTTTGGAATCAAAGCATCACGTTTTCTGTGATGGTTAGTAAGGGAAATTCTTCAATTTCGGCCAAGTTTCTCATTTTTTCAATATAACCTCACTCGGACCTCTATTTTTTATGAAATCAATTTTATTTGCACTCTTACTCGTCGTATATGACCGTGGAATAGTTTAATGTACTACTCATTTTGGAATCAAAGCATCACGTTTTCTGTGATGGTTAGTAAGGGAAATTCTTCAATTTCGGCCAAGTTTCTCATTTTTTCAATATAACTTCACTCGGACCTCTATTTTTTGTGAAATCAATTTTATTTGCACTCTTACTCGTCGTATATGACCGTGGAATAGTTAATGTACTACTCATTTTGGAATCAAAGCATCACGTTTTCTGTGATGGTTAGTAAGGGAAATTCTTCAATTTCAGCCAAGTTTCTCATTTTTTCAATATAACTTCACTCGGACCTCTATTTTTTGTGAAATCATTTTTATTTGCACTCTTACTCGTCGTATATGACCGTGGAATAGTTTAATGTACTTTTCATTTCAGGCTCAAAGCATCATGTTTTCTGTGATGGTTAGTAAGGGAAATTCTTCAATTTCGGCCAAGTTTCTCATTTTTTCAATATAACCTCACTCGGACCTCTATTTTTTATGAAATCAATTTTATTTGCACTCTTAATCGTCGTATATGACCGTGGAATAGTTTAATGTACTACTCATTTTGGAATCAAAGCATCACGTTTTCTGTGATGGTTAGTAAGGGAAATTCTTCAATTTCGGCCAAGTTTCTCATTTTTTCAATATAACTTCACTCGGACCTCTATTTTTTGTGAAATCAATTTTTTTGCACTCTTACTCGTCGTATATGACCGTGGAATAGTTTAATGTACTACTCATTTTGGAATCAAAGCATCACGTTTTCTGTGATGGTTAGTAAGGGAAATTCTTCGATTTCGGCCAAGTTTCTCATTTTTTAAATATAACTTCACTCGGACCTCTATTTTTTGTGAAATCATTTTTATTAGCACTCTTACTCGTCGTATATGACCGTGGAATAGTTTAATGTACTTCTCATTTCAGGCTCAAAGCATCATGTTTTCTGTGATGGTTAGTAAGGGAAATTCTTCAATTTCGGCCAAGTTTCTCATTTTTTCAATATATTCTCACTCGGACCTCTATTTTTTGTGAAATCAATTTTATTTGCACTCTTACTCGTCGTATATGACCGTGGAATAGTTTAATGTACTACTCATTTTGGAATCAAAGCATCACGTTTTCTGTGATGGTTAGTAAGGGAAATTCTTCAATTTCGGCCAAGTTTCTCATTTTTTCAATATAACCTCACTCGGACCTCTATTTTTTATGAAATCAATTTTATTTGCACTCTTACTCGTCGTATATGACCGTGGAATAGTTTAATGTACTACTCATTTTGGAATCAAAGCATCACGTTTTCTGTGATGGTTAGTAAGGGAAATTCTTCAATTTCGGCCAAGTTTCTCATTTTTTCAATATAACTTCACTCGGACCTCTATTTTTTGTGAAATCAATTTTATTAGCACTCTTACTCGTCGTATATGACCGTGGAATAGTTTAATGTACTTCTCATTTCAGGCTCAAAGCATCACGTTTTCTGTGATGGTTAGTAAGGGAAATTCTTCAATTTCGGCCAAGTTTTTCATTTTTTCAATATATCCTCACTCGGACCTCTATTTTTTGTGAAATCAATTTTATTTGCACTCTTACTCGTCGTATATGACCGTGGAATAGTTAATGTACTACTCATTTTGGAATCAAAGCATCACGTTTTCTGTGATGGTTAGTAAGGGAAATTCTTCAATTTCGGCCAATTTCTCATTTTTTCAATATAACTTCACTCGGATCTCTATTTTTTGTGAAATCAATTTTATTTGCACTCTTACTCGTCGTATATGACCGTGGAATAGTTTAATGTACTTCTCATTTCAGGCTCAAAGCATCATGTTTTCTGTGATGGTTAGTAAGGGAAATTCTTCAATTTCGGCCAAGTTTCTCATTTTTTCAATATATCCTCACTCGGACCTCTATTTTTTGTGAAATCAATTTTATTTGCACTCTTACTCGTCGTATATGACCGTGGAATAGTTTAATGTACTACTCATTTTGGAATCAAAGCATCACGTTTTCTGTGATGGTTAGTAAGGGAAATTCTTCAATTTCGGCCAAGTTTCTCATTTTTTCAATATATCCTCACTCGGACCTCTATTTTTTTTGAAATCAATTTTATTTGCACTCTTACTTGTCGTATATGACCGTGGAATAGTTTAATGTACTACTCATTTTGGAATCAAAGCATCACGTTTTCTGTGATGGTTAGTAAGGGAAATTCTTCAATTTCGGCCAGGTTTCTCATTTTTTCAATATAACCTCACTCGGACCTCTATTTTTTATGAAATCAATTTTATTTGCACTCTTACTCGTCATATATGACCGTGGAATAGTTTAATGTACTACTCATTTTGGAATCAAAGCATCACGTTTTCTGTGATGGATAGTAAGGGAAATTCTTCAATTTCGGCCAAGTTTCTAATTTTTTCAATATAACTTCACTCGGACCTCTAATTTTTGTGAAATCAATTTTATTAGCACTCTTACTCGTCATATATGACCGTGGAATAGTTTAATGTACTTCTCATTTCAGGCTCAAAGCATCACGTTTTCTGTGATGGTTAGTAAGGGAAATTCTTCAATTTCGGCCTAACCTCACTCGAACCTCTATTTTTTATGAAATCAATTTTATTTGCTCTCTTACTCGTCGTATATGACCGTGAATAGTTTAATGTACTACTCATTTTGGAATCAAAGCATCACGTTTTCTGTGATGGTTAGTAAGGGAAATTCTTCAATTTCGGCCAAGTTTCTCATTTTTTCAATATAACTTCACTCGGACCTCTATTTTTTGTGAAATAATTTTATTAGCACTCTTACTCGTCGTATATGACCGTGGAATAGTTTAATGTACTACTCATTTTGGAATCAAAGCATCACGTTTTCTGTGATGGTTAGTAAGGGAAATTCTTCAATTTCGGCCAAGTTTCTCATTTTTTAATATAACTTCACTCGGACCTCTATTTTTTGTGAAATCATTTTATTAGCACTCTTACTCGTCGTATATGACCGTGGAATAGTTTAATGTACTTCTCATTTCAGGCTCAAAGCATCATGTTTTCTGTGATGGTTAGTAAGGGAAATTCTTCAATTTCGGCCAAGTTTCTCATTTTTTCAATATATTCTCACTCGGACCTCTATTTTTTGTGAAATCAATTTTATTTGCACTCTTACTCGTCGTATATGACCGTGGAATAGTTTAATGTACTACTCATTTTGGAATCAAAGCATCACGTTTTCTGTGATGGTTAGTAAGGGAAATTCTTCAATTTCGGCCAGTTTCTCATTTTTTTCAATATAACCTCACTCGGACCTCTATTTTTTATGAAATCAATTTTATTTGCACTCTTACTCGTCGTATATGACCGTGGAATAGTTTAATGTACTACTCATTTTGGAATCAAAGCATCACGTTTTCTGTGATGGTTAGTAAGGGAAATTCTTCAATTTCGGCCAAGTTTCTCATTTTTTCAATATAACTTCACTCGGACCTCTATTTTTTGTGAAATCAATTTTATTAGCACTCTTACTCGTCGTATATGACCGAGGAATAGTTTAATGTACTTCTCATTTCAGGCTCAAAGCATCACGTTTTCTGTGATGGTTAGTAAGGGAAATTCTTCAATTTCGGCCAAGTTTCTCAATTTTTCAATATAACTTCACTCGGACCTCTATTTTTTGTGAAATCAATTTTATTTGCACTCTTACTCGTCGTATATGACCGTGGAATAGTTTAATGTACTACTCATTTTGGAATCAAAGCATCACGTTTTTTGTGATGGTTAGTAAGGGAAATTCTTCAATTTCGGCCAAGTTTCTCATTTTTTCAATATAACTTCACTCGGACCTCTATTTTTTGTGAAATCATTTTTATTAGCACTCTTACTCGTCGTATATGACCGTGGAATAGTTTATTGTACTTCTCATTTCAGGCTCAAAGCATCATGTTTTCTGTGATGGTTAGTAAGGGAAATTCTTCAATTTCGGCCAAGTTTCTCATTTTTTCAATATATCCTCACTCGGACCTCTATTTTTTGTGAAATCAATTTTATTTGCACTCTTACTCGTCGTATATGACCGTGGAATAGTTTAATGTACTACTCATTTTGGAATCAAAGCATCACGTTTTCTGTGATGGTTAGTAAGGGAAATTCTTCAATTTCGGCCAAGTTTCTCATTTTTTCAATATAACCTCACTCGGACCTCTATTTTTTATGAAATCAATTTTATTTGCACTCTTACTCGTCATATATGACCGTGGAATAGTTTAATGTACTACTCATTTTGGAATCAAAGCATCACGTTTTCTGTGATGGATAGTAAGGGAAATTCTTCAATTTCGGCCAAGTTTCTATATTTTTCAATATAACTTCACTCGGACCTCTATTTTTTGTGAAATCAATTTTATTTGCACTCTTACTCGTCGTATATGACCGTGGAATAGTTAATGTACTACTCATTTTGGAATCAAAGCATCACGTTTTCTGTGATGGTTAGTAAGGGAAATTCTTCAATTTCGGCCAAGATTCTCATTTTTTCAATATAACTTCACTCGGACCTCTATTTTTTGTGAAATCAATTTTATTTGCACTCTTACTCGTCGTATATGACCGTGGAATAGTTTAATGTACTACTCATTTTGGAATCAAAGCATCACGTTTTCTGTGATGGTTAGTAAGGGAAATTCTTCAATTTCGGCCAAGTTTCTCATTTTTTCAATATAACATCACTCGGACCTCTATTTTTTATGAAATCAATTTTATTTGCACTCTTAATCGTTGTATATGACAGTGGAATAGTTTAAACTACTACTCATTTTGGAATCAAAGCATCACGTTTTCTGTGATGGTTAGTAAGGGAAATTCTTCAATTTCGGCCAAGTTTCTCATTTTTTCAATATAACTTCACTCGGACCTCTATTTTTTGTGAAATCAATTTTATTAGCACTCTTACTCGTCGTATATGACCGTGGAATAGTTTAATGTACTACTCATTTTGGAATCAAAGCATCACGTTTTCTGTGATGGTTAGTAAGGGAAATTCTTCAATTTCAGCCAAGTTTCTCATTTTTTCAATATAACTTCACTCGGACCTCTATTTTTTGTGAAATCATTTTATTAGCACTCTTACTCGTCGTATATGACCGTGGAATAGTTTAATGTACTTTTCATTTCAGGCTCAAAGCATCATGTTTTCTGTGATGGTTAGGAAGGGAAATTCTTCAATTTCGGCCAAGTTTCTCATTTTTTCAATATAACCTCACTCGGACCTCTATTTTTTATGAAATCAATTTTATTTGCACTCTTAATCGTCGTATATGACCGTGGAATAGTTTAATGTACTACTCATTTTGGAATCAAAGCATCACGTTTTTTGTGATGGTTAGTAAGGGAAATTCTTCAATTTCGGCCAAGTTTCTCATTTTTTCAATATAACTTCACTCGGACCTCTATTTTTTGTGAAATCAATTTTTTTAGCACTCTTACTCGTCGTATATGAACGTGGAATAGTTTAATGTACTACTCATTTTGGAATCAAAGCATCACGTTTTCTGTGATGGTTAGTAAGGGAAATTCTTCGATTTCGGCGAAGTTTCTCATTTTTTAAATATAACTTCACTCGGACCTCTATTTTTTGTGAAATCATTTTTATTAGCACTCTTACTCGTCGTATATGACCGTGGAATAGTTTAATGTACTTCTCATTTCAGGCTCAAAGCATCATGTTTTCTTTGATGGTTAGTAAGGGAAATTCTTCAATTTCGGCCAAGTTTCTCATTTTTTCAATATATTCTCACTCGGACCTCTATTTTTTGTGAAATCAATTTTATTTGCACTCTTACTCGTCGTATATGACCGTGGAATAGTTTAATGTACTACTCATTTTGGAATCAAAGCATCACGTTTTCTGTGATGGTTAGTAAGGGAAATTCTTCAATTTCGGCCAGGTTTCTCATTTTTTTCAATATAACCTCACTCGGACCTCTATTTTTTATGAAATCAATTTTATTTGCACTCTTACTCGTCATATATGACCGTGGAATAGTTTAATGTACTACTCATTTTGGAATCAAAGCATCACGTTTTCTGTGATGGATAGTAAGGGAAATTCTTCAATTTCGGCCAAGTTTCTAATTTTTTCAATATAACTTCAATCGGACCTCTATTTTTTGTGAAATAAATTTTATTAGCACTCTTACTCGTCGTATATGACCGAGGAATAGTTTAATGTACTTCTCATTTCAGGCTCAAAGCATCACGTTTTCTGTGATGGTTAGTAAGGGAAATTCTTCAATTTCGGCCAAGTTTCTCAATTTTTCAATATAACTTCACTCGGACCTCTATTTTTTGTGAAATCAATTTTATAAGCACTCATACTCGTCGTATATGACCGTGGAATAGTTTAATGTACTACTCATTTTGGAATCAAAGCATCACGTTTTTTGTGATGGTTAGTAAGGGAAATTCTTCAATTTCGGCCAAGTTTCTCATTTTTTAAATATAACTTCACTCGGACCTCTATTTTTTGTGATATCATTTTTATTAGCACTCTTATTCGTCGTATATGACCGTGGAATGGTTTATTGTACTTCTCATTTCAGGCTCAAAGCATCATGTTTTCTGTGATGGTTAGTAAGGGAAATTATTCAATTTCGGCCAAGTTTCTCATTTTTTCAATATATCCTCACTCGGACCTCTATTTTTTGTGAAATCAATTTTATTTGCACTCTTACTCGTCGTATATGACCGTGGAATAGTTTAATTTACTACTCATTTTGGAATCAAAGCATCACGTTTTCTGTGATGGTTAGTTAGGGAAATTCTTCAATTTCGGCCAGGTTTCTCATTTTTTCAATATAACCTCACTCGGACCTCTATTTTTTATGAAATCAATTTTATTTGCACTCTTACTCGTCATATATGACCGTGGAATAGTTTAATGTACTACTCATTTTGGAATCAAAGCATCACGTTTTCTGTAATGGATAGTAAGGGAAATTCTTCAATTTCGGCCAAGTTTCTATATTTTTCAATATAACTTCACTCGGACCTCTATTTTTTGTGAAATCAATTTTATTTGCACTCTTACTCGTCGTATATGACCGTGGAATAGTTAATGTACTACTCATTTTGGAATCAAAGCATCACGTTTTCTGTGATGGTTAGTAAGGGAAATTCTTCAATTTCAGCCAAGTTTCTCATTTTTTCAATATAACTTCACTCGGACCTCTATTTTTTGTGAAATCATTTTTATTAGCACTCTTACTCGTCGTATATGACCGTGGAATAGTTTAATGTACTTTTCATTTCAGGCTCAAAGCATCATGTTTTCTGTGATGGTTAGGAAGGGAAATTCCTCAATTTCGGCCAAGTTTCTCATTTTTTCAATATAACCTCACTCGGACCTCTATTTTTTATGAAATCAATTTTATTTGCACTCTTAATCATCGTATATGACCGTGAAATAGTTTAATGTACTACTCATTTTGGAATCAAAGCATCACGTTTTTTGTGATGGTTAGTAAGGGAAATTCTTCAATTTCGGCCAAGTTTCTCATTTTTTCAATATAACTTCACTCGGACCTCTATTTTTTGTGAAATCAATTTTTTTAGCACTCTTACTCGTCGTATATGAACGTGGAATAGTTTAATGTACTACTCATTTTGGAATCAAAGCATCACGTTTTCTGTGATGGTTAGTAAGGGAAATTCTTCGATTTCAGCGAAGTTTCTCATTTTTTAAATATAACTTCACTCGGACCTCTATTTTTTGTGAAATCATTTTTATTAGCACTCTTACTCGTCGTATATGACCGTGGAATAGTTTAATGTACTTCTCATTTCAGGCTCAAAGCATCATGTTTTCTTTGATGGTTAGTAAGGGAAATTCTTCAATTTCGGCCAAGTTTCTCATTTTTTCAATATATTCTCACTCGGACCTCTATTTTATGTGAAATCAATTTTATTTGCACTCTTACTCGTCGTATATGACCGTGGAATAGTTTAATGTACTACTCATTTTGGAATCAAAGCATCACGTTTTCTGTGATGGTTAGTAAGGGAAATTCTTCAATTTCGGCCAGGTTTCTCATTTTTTCAATATAACCTCACTCGGACCTCTATTTTTTATGAAATCAATTTTATTTGCACTCTTACTCGTCATATATGACCGTGGAATAGTTTAATGTACTACTCATTTTGGAATCAAAGCATCACGTTTTCTGTGATGGATAGTAAGGGAAATTCTTCAATTTCGGCCAAGTTTCTAATTTTTTCAATATAACTTCACTCGGACCTCTATTTTTTGTGAAATCAATTTCATTAGCACTCTTACTCGTCGTATATGACCGAGGAATAGTTTAATGTACTTCTCATTTCAGGCTCAAAGCATCACGTTTTCTGTGATGGTTAGTAAGGGAAATTCTTCAATTTCGGCCAAGTTTTTCATTTTTTCAATATATCCTCATTCAGACCTCTATTTTTTGTGAAATCAATTTTATTTGCACTCTTACTCGACGTATATGACCGTGGAATAGTTAATGTACTACGCATTTTGGAATCAAAGCATCACGTTTTCTGTGATGGTTAGTAAGGGAAATTCTTCAATTTCGGCCAATATTCTCATTTTTTCAATATAACTTCACTCGGATCTCTATTTTTTGTGAAATCAATTTTATTAACACTCTTACTCGTCGTATATGACCGTGGAATAGTTTAATGTACTTCTCATTTCAGGCTCAAAGCATCATGTTTTCTGTGATGGTTAGTAAGGGAAATTCTTCAATTTCGGCCAAGTTTCTCATTTTTTCAATATATCCTCACTCGGACCTCTATTTTTTGTGAAATCAATTTTATTTGCACTCTTACTCGTCGTATATGACCGTGGAATAGTTTAATGTACTACTCATTTTGGAATCAAAGCATCACGTTTTCTGTGATGGTTAGTAAGGGAAATTCTTCAATTTCGGCCAAGTTTATCATTTTTTCAATATATCCTCACTCGGACCTCCATTTTTTTTAAAATCAATTTTATTTGCACTCTTACTTGTCGTATATGACCGTGGAATAGTTTAATGTACTACTCATTTTGGAATCAAAGCACACGTTTTCTGTGATGGTTAGTAAGGGAAATTCTTCAATTTCGGCCAGGTTTCTCATTTTTTCAATAAAACCTCACTCGGACCTCTATTTTTTATGAAATCAATTTTATTTGCACTCTTACTCGTCATATATGACCGTGGAATAGTTTAATGTACTACTCATTTTGGAATCAAAGCATCACGTTTTCTGTGATGGATAGTAAGGGAAATTCTTCAATTTCGGCCAAGTTTCTAATTTTTTCAATATAACTTCACTCGGACCTCTAATTTTTGTGAAATCAATTTTATTAGCACTCTTACTCGTCATATATGACCGAGGAATAGTTTAATGTACTTCTCATTTCAGGCTCAAAGCATCACGTTTTCTGTGATGGTTAGTAAGGGAAATTCTTCAATTTCGGCCTAACCTCACTCGAACCTCTATTTTTTATGAAATCAATTTTATTTGCTCTCTTACTCGTCATATATGACCGTGAATAGTTTAATGTACTACTCATTTTGGAATCAAAGCATCACGTTTTCTGTGATGGTTAGTAAGGGAAATTCTTCAATTTCGGCCAAGTTTCTCATTTTTTCAATATAACTTCACTCGGACCTCTATTTTTTGTGAAATCAATTTTATTAGCACTCTTACTCGTCGTACATATTTATTTATTTAACTCATGCTACTACGCACTGAATGTTGCGTCCGGGACGACTCGGGTCGCTAGAACGCGTCTGAGGTTGTGCGGGAACGACCCTTCTTACGGAGGTTGTGACCCGGATAGATTGTGACCCGGTAATTCTGCGTCTTGAGCGTCGGATCCTGCGCAAAAGGACCAATGCTAGCACGGAGAGGGGGGTGGTGCTAGCGGAGCCCTCTCCGATGCTTAAGTTACTATAGTGGCAAAAGGGTAATTTTCTAGAGAGAGAAAGTTCTAGAGAGAAGTCAGAGCTCAAAATACCAAAGTTGGGCAAATGAGAGAGTCAGTGAAAATGGGTGGCCAAGGTCTCCTATTTATAGGCTTCCTTGAGACCGGACCCGGTTTTAGAGCGGTTTCAACGACGGTTCAAAGAGACAAACGGGAACCGTCGTCCACATTGGTAATGCATGAACCTGACTTCCCTATGCATAACGGCGATCGCGGGCACGGTAATCACGGATACGACAATCGCGCAATACCCGTGGCGGAACCCGGACCTCGTCGAAATTGGGCGATTCGGCGAGGTCCGGATTACCGTACGATCCGGACCTCCGGATTGCGCAACCCGGAGGTCCGGGTTGCACAATCCGGACCTCCGGATTGCGTGCAATCCGGACCGGATTGCATGCAATCCGGACCTCCGGATTGCTTGCAACCCGGACGTCCGGGTTGCTGCAACCCGGACATCCGGGTTGCTGCAACCCGGAGATCCGGGTTGCAAAGGCAATCCGGACCTCCGGATTGCACCGCAATCCGGATGTCCGGTCCGGTCACGCGTAAATGCGTTTCCGGACCGTTTTGACCCTTGGGAGACGTTTTCCGAGACGAGATGTAATTTTTGACGTGTTTGCGAGGTCCGAAGCGTAAATACGAACCCGAATTGGACATTTATCCATCACTTGCCCCCCGAGTCAAGAAACGGTTTAGAACCTTTCTTGACTCTATTTTAAGTTAGGATATTTGTCCAATTTGAGTCTGACGCTAACCTTTCGATTTTGATCAACGGTCGGGTGCAGACATCTCGATTCCGTCCGTCGCTTGATTTTTCGGCCGAACGACTTTATTTCCTGTCACTATGGTTAGTGCGATGGGAAATACATATGTACGAATATGATCATCGTCGGGGACGCGAGTAAACAGTAATGTATTTGTGCGGGAGTGCGTCTATCAACATGTATGCAAGAATAATGGACGCGGCAAGATTGTAAATATGTAATGCAAGAAAATATAAATTATATGTTTCTAAAATGGCTAAGTGATTTTCAAATCATGAATCATGCGAGCGTGACGTGCGAATGATGTCAAGATATGTATGAGAGTAAGTATCTTGAGAGGAGAGGATAGAGTATACCGTAAGGCTTTTAGTCTTGTGTGTAGATGAACTAATCCTCAATCCTTATCCACAAAGCATCTTCTTAGGGATTAATGAACACTCATATTCTCACTTATCCCTCCCACACCTTGGGAGCTTCTAATTTCAGCTCATTTGCAGGTAATTTACTTCTCCTTTCCCGGAATTACCTTTGTGCTCAAAGTTTCTTTGCCGTCGTGGAGCTTAAATACGTTTTGATAGTTTTGAGTCTGATTTCTTGCTCGTTTCTGGAAATTGACACCACCAATCGACTCGTTTCGTCGCAACGATTCCAGCGGCACCTTCGGATTCTTCAGGGGACGTCACACGCGCCCTCACGCGCCGCCGCGAGTGGTGGAACTTCGCCGGAGCGTGAGCCCCACGCGCCGCCTTCCCGACCTCGCCTCACTTCGAGCCTTACCTTCCCGAAATCGTCTCGACGTGAGGAATCCATTGTGATATCTTTCGTTCTGCTTTGAGGTAATTTGAAAACCCCAATTTTAAAATGAGCTCCGGCCTTAGTTCGGTGCATCGCCGGATTGTCGTTTATCTAAGTTATTTTTCGTTGCTGCCGTATAGAGCTGTTTATTGATGCTTGCATGTTGAACAATCGCTGATTGATTGCCGTAATTATCATTGTTAGTTCATAACTTAGATGATTTTCGCTTTTGCGGATAGAATTCCTCGTTCCGACATAGTGTCCCTTGATGTTGACACGCGCGTTGATGTTTGTATGCGCGTTAATGGTCGCGTCGTTGATTATTGCCTGCAAATATGCTAAAACACTTAGAAAATAATTTTTATGATATTTAATGTTTGTTACCATAGATGTCGTCGTATGAGCTTTGTCGATATGTATGTGTGTGTGTTTATGAAAACACTTAGAGAATATTTTTCCTCTTGTTGACGCGTAGCCTTGTCGACATGTACGTACGTACATGGAAATACTTAGAAAATATTTTCTCCTTGTCGACGAGCAACCTTGTCGACATGTGCGTACGTACGCGGAAACACTTAGAAAATATTTTCTTCTTGTCGACGAGCAACCTTGTCGACATGTGCGTACGTACGCGGAAACACTTAGAAAATATTTTCTTCTTGTCGACGAGCAACCTTGTCGACATGTGCGTACGTACGCGTTCATACCGATACGCGCATTGACGTTGATTGTTTCTTTGCAGGTTGTGAGGTGATAGCAATTCCTTGTGGAGCTGCCTTCCTTTTGGACGCGCTGGTATAATGAGTAAGTTTGTCACCCCTTTATCGCAGACTCCCTTTACTTCCGATATAGAGGACGACTTGGACGTTGGTCCGGTTTTACCGGCAGATAGTGTTTTGGATACTGACGGGGGTGTAGCTGGTGGGGTATCTCCTCCTGGAGAGTTTGAGGCATTGGTCGGGTATCATACTAACCGCCTGGATAGATCCTTGTTCACTTTGTATGCTAGCGCTTCAGGGCTTGATGCTTGCACCGAGGCCTTTTACCCTTTCGAGGTACTTCCTGATAGTAGTCTAGGGGATGTTACTCCTCCACCCGCGGATTTATCTGTCGTGTACACATCACACGTTAGGGAGGGTTTGCGGTTTCCGTACTGCTCTGATTTGGTTGATCTTTGTAGTGGTTATGGAATTTCCCCTTTAGATCTTACGCCTAATGGGATTCGAGTATGGACTTGCTTCAGAGTGTTGCTTCATCAGCAGTCCTGGTGTTACTCTCGCACTCTCTTTCGCTGTTTTTACCAGCTTAGAAGTTCAGATGCGGCGGGCTTGTGTGGCGTGAGAGTTCGTTGGCCGAACTTACAAGGCGACGGTTTTGAAGAACTTGGGCTTGGAGAAGCCAAGTGGGATCCTAGCTATCGACTGGTCGCTACTGCAGATCGGTCTGCTGATCACTGGAAGCATCATTATTTCTTTGTTCATGATGCGGGGACGACTTGGGCCGTTGAGTATATTCAGAAGTTTGATCCTGCACCTACTTTTCGGGAGCTTTCACTGTCGGATAAAGAAGTGATAAAACAGATATACCGTTGTCAACAATCGCGCAGCTTCACTTGCTCACTGCGTGCGTCTGATCAGGAATTGATTGATGCAGGGATCCATGTGCTCCCTTCTGCAGCTTCGGTATGTTTGATCATTTTTATAACTTTTTCCGTGTTGTACTGTAGGTTGGTTTGACGGAAAAAGCTCGTCTTTGCAGACGGCTGCCGCTCGTAAGATTGCTTCTAGTGGGAGGATTGTTACCCCTCTCGCTTCCGGAGTATCAGCGACTTCTGGGCGTGGTGCAGGTAGATAGCTTCCTGAAGGAGCAATCTTTTATTTTGTTGATCGGGTTGTGACTTTTCGTTACTTGCAGGTCGTACAGCGCTAGTCACTGATCGTGTCGTTGCTGCGCCAGACTCTTCTAAACGGTCCACCGCTGGGACGCGTTCTTCGAGTGGTTCAAAGCGTCCGAAGACTACTGCGACCGTCCCACCTCCTTCCTGCCATAAAGGGAAGGGGATCGGTAGTAGCGAGGATGTGTTGGCTGCCCCCCGCTCGAAGGAGCGGTCCGCGGTGGAGCGTTCTCGTCCTTCTGGTATGAGCGGAGCATTTTATTTTATATCCTTTTATGCTTTATACTTGGTTTTTTGTATAACGCTGCCTGTTTTACATGTAGCGATCCCACCGCTTGGGCGTGCAGATTTGCTTCGTCCTTTGGATGGAGATATTTTAGATGATAGGTGGATGCCATACGTGGCTGGAGGTGTTACTTTTCCCAAGGATTCCCAGATGGGCATGCCTGAAATCGGCGTGCGTGTTCTTCGACGCTCCATTCCTCCTGGAGACCGAGTTGTCCGGCCCTCGGGCGACGAGGAGGCGCGGGCATTTGTTGAGAGGTCACTGTCTGGATTTGCTCCAGTGAGTATCTCTTTATTTTCCTTTTCTATGTTCGTTGTCCCCGAATATATATGTTTATTGTGTCCTTATTCTCAGGTTGTTTCCGATATGGTACATATGGCCTCTTTCATGTTAGAGCTTGTTCAGGAGAACCGTGCCATTGCTGACAGAGCTGCTGCTTTGTCCAAAGAGCTTCAGGGGGCCAAAGATGAAGTGCGTCGTCTTTCTTTGAAGAAGACGGATTTTGATGCTCGTTATGAGGCTGATCATGCCAGCGTTATTCAGCTTGAATCCGAGAATGCCGCCATTGAGAAGGTGATTTCGGATAACGTAGGCAAGCACAAGGTTGCCTGTCGGGAGGTTCGAGAAGTAGAGATGAAGGCTGGAATTGAAGAAGGACTTAGCAAGTTCTCCTCTACTCCCGGATTTGATAGCGCAGTTACTACTGCTGCTACAGCGAAGGCCACTCCTATGCTCAGCGAGTTTGCCGAGGATTTTATTCGTAGAGTGAACATTCTTGCTCCTGGCTTTCCCTTTGACAGGTTGGGGCCATATGCGGAGTCTGCTGTTAGGCAAGTGGCCGAGCTTCGTCGCCTAGATGCTGCAACATCTGATTTTGCGTTTTTGTTTGGAGAAGATGGTGGCGGCACTAGTGTGCAACATTTGCCTGTTCCACTTAGCCCTGACAGGGATGATGGACTTCTTTGATTTGTGTCGTTTTTTCCGACGTTGTTGAACTCATATGTGAGCCAGCTTTGCCCCCCGGCTTCTATGTTTTAGAGATTTGTTCGCTTGGAGCTATGTCGTATGAACCTGTTTTAAACACAATAACTTGCATGATAACTTGTTAGTAATATTTCATACCGTTATCACTTACTGTGTTTGCTGAATGTGGATGACTAGTGTTGTAAACATAGTCCCTTGCAGGTGTGACTGATAGCCGCCTCCTGATTGATTAGTCGAGAAGTTATCCTGATTTGTTGCATGATGCATTACGCATGCTGCCTTTCTTTCTTGAATAGCTTGTTGCTATATATGTTTTGGCCTGCCAGCATGTATCGACCCGCGCTGGGGAGGCATACATGAAAATACTATTTGATGGGTGTAATCTTGGCTAAGCAAGATACATAGTTTATACCATCTCTTAGTTCCACTCTAAGGCGACGTTGTACAAGACTTGACTTGTATGTTTTATGAGTTTTAAACAGGGTGCGCACCTGCCAGCGTGTATCATCCCGCGTTGGGGAAGCATACGTTAAAACTGTATAGTATTTGGGAAGGAATTTTGCAAACCTTAAAAATTGTGTTGGTAATATATTTAGGAAAAAATATTTTGACATTGACCATACTACACCCCAACAATCGTGTAGATAAAATTTTTATAAATGAGTTTGATATATGAATCATTTTGTAAATAATTTGGCAAAATGTTTGGGAAAAATGTTTGTGATACATGATTCCTGCGTCCAGGGACCATGTAGCACTTTTTTGAGAGTATGAAATGTGATGTGTGTTTTCTGCGTCCAGGAATCACACATCACGGTTTTGGAATTTTGTAGAGCGGGATTGTCGTCTTAGTAAGAGGACTTCCGCTTATAAAGAGTGAACCCTAAATAGGATATACACGCATAGAGCGAATCCTAAACAGGATATACGCATATAGAGTGAATCCTAAACAGGATATACACATATAGAGTGAATCCTAAACAGGATATACACATATAGAGTGAATCCTAAACAGGATATACACATATAGAGTGAATCCTAAACAGGATATACACATATAGAGTGAATCCTAAACAGGATATACACATATAGAGTGAATCCTAAACAGGATATACACATACAGAGTGAATCCTAAACAGGATATACACATATAGAGTGAATCCTAAACAGGATATACACATATAGAGTGAATCCTAAACAGGATATACACATACAGAGTGAATCCTAAACAGGATATACACATATAGAGTGAATCCTAAACAGGATATACACATATAGAGTGAATCCTAAACAGGATATACACATAGGCGTGAGGTGGTTGTCTAAACAGAGAACCTCCGTCACTTGAGGGGTGATCAGCCCCGTATGCCCATGCTGTTCTAACCAGGGGATGGCTATGGACATGGGGATTTGCTTCTAACCAGGGATGTCCCAACATGCCATTAAGATAAGTAAACATGGGGATTGTCTTTTTAGAAAAGAGGTTACCTCAACATGTTATTTTGATGATAAGCCTTGGCGTTATTCCAAAGTGTTGTACTTAGTTGACGTCCTGAATAGCCGTCATTTTAATAATAGGTCTTGGTGTTAATTCGAGACATTGCTTGTAGTTGACGTCCTTCTAGAGGTAGACGCCTATGTTATGAATGGAGAAATAAACTCCTTGTTGATGTAGACAATAGATATGTTGGTGTTGATAAGCGTTCTCATAACGCGTAATAGATTTTTCTTGCATATGGATAGTTTCTTGGATTATTGAAGTAGATAGTATGCGCGTAGTTTTGTTGCTTCGCGTTTAAAACAGCGTGCAAGAGATAAGTATGTACCTACAAACGTAGATTGGTTTTATTAGATACTTGATCGTATTTACATTGATTATACTAGGGATAGTAGGAATGCGCAAAGTAATCTAGAAAAGAGTTGTTTCTCCCATTTCGTCATGGCTAGTTTGATGACGATGTCGCGTAGTTGGATGCAACAAATCGCCTCAGTGCACCTAGCGTGATGCATTCTTCGATTTCCTGGTTTAATGGTGGGCACAAGTTTGTGTTGTGTCCCCAAGTTTTATGGTACTTGCACCATTCTGTGATATTGTTGCCCAAGAATGCTGTCTCTGGGGCAAGTGGACTTGGGAGCTTGTTTTCTAGCAGGTTGACGTAAATGTCTTCGGCCACTGTGTTGAGTGGTGTGAAGATGTTGTCCATAACAATGCTTGAGTCCTTCTGCTTGTGCATTTCCGCTTGAGCGCCTTTGTCCCAACTGAGGGGTGTACCCCACCTCAGTTCCTGCTCGCAGGAGACTGCTGTCTCGAGCTTTTCCTTTAGGTCTGCCATTGTTTTTGTTGTTTTCCATCCGTGAGTTCGTCCGAAGAGAAGGAAAGACTTGGCGTTCATATTTGCATAGAACACACTTATCACATTTTCTCTTGATGCTTTCGCGGTTGCGGCGTTGGAGGCAAACTTGATGAAGTATTCCCAGATTGGCTCGTCTTCTCCCTGCTGAACGAGCCAGATCTGTTGCCATGGTGATAACTGGAAATTTTCTTGTGGTTTCCAGATTGTAATGGCTTGTTCCGCTGGTTGCTTCCTTCTTTCGTCAACCACCTTCTGCCTCTTGAAGGAGTTTATCATAGCCACATGGTATTGGTGTTTTGCTCTCAAAGCATTGACGTAGCAACGCCTTGCTGTTATTTGATCGCCCAGCACTTCTCCAATTCCATGCTCTGTCGGGAACTTCATCTTTTGGTGGACGGTGGAAGGCACGATCACATAGGGATTGATCGTTGTTCGTCCCAAGATTCCGTTGTAGGCTCCGAGGGATTCTACCACTACAAAAGTGACGTTGATATGTAATGCTTTCCATCCCTGGCCAAGGACGACCGGAAGTGTAATTGTGCCCAATGGTTGTGTAGCTGCTCCCGCGAAGCTAACTAATGAGAAAGTACCCGGAGACAGGTCCCTGACAGACTTCCCTAGTTGCTCCAGAACTCTGATATGTAGAATGTCAGCAGAACTTCCGCCATCCACCAGAATTCTTTTTACATCGTACCCGTTAATGTCCATGGTAATGACCAAAGCATCATCGTGGGGATAAACGATATGCTTCAAGTCCTCCCTGGAGAATTGGATGACTGCATCTTCTTGTTCGGGCTGCTTGCGCTTTCCGTATTTTGGCAGTGTTGCTGCTTGGGATGCATAGACGTCCCGGGCATTGGATATGTGTCCTCCGGCGGCAGGCCCTCCATGTATGACATTTATTACTCCTCGCTTGGCTGGCGGAGGGTTGTCATGGGCTTTCTCCTTTCCTTTGTTTGATCTTCTTGACGACTCTGGTTGAGTCTTTTTTGAGGGGCTGTTGCCTTGGTCCACAAATTGCTTTAACTCGCCCTTGAGGACGAAGTTATTAACTCGAAAGCGAAGACTGACGCAGCTGTCGGTTTCATGGCCGAAGACTTCGTGGTTTTCACACCACTTGTCTGTTTCTTTTCCCAGTGGGCCTTTCCGGAAATTGTTTGGCTCCCTCCACATATTTGCGTTTTTCATCTCTCTCAAAATCACCGACAGCGGGGCGTTCAGAGGGATGCAATCGGCGAGATTTATTTCTTTAGGCTTCTGCAAATCCCCTTGGAAAGGTCTTTTTGGCTGAGGCTGCCAATGTTTTCCTTGGTTGCCTGGATGTGGCTTTGGTTGGTATTGTTTTGGAGTGTCTTTTGCCTTAGCTGCGGCAATTTTCGCTTTATTCTGGCTTCTGAATCTCTCCAGGTCTATAAACTCCTTGACTCTCGCGGCCAGTTCTTCCATGGACTCCGCCGGACGCTTGGCCATCTTTTCTGCTAAGGCATTGCCTCTTCGGCCAAGGTTTCGGATGAATGCCCGAACAATTTCTCCTTCGGTCAGGTTTCCTTGAATGTCTGAAATGTTTTGATTAAAGCGGACGTAGTAATCTGCAAGAGACTCCTCATTCTGCTGTTGGACATCGTCCAGGGCGTTGGCCCCTTTCAACAGTGTGCGCTCGCCCATGAATCGCTGGATGAATTTGGCCTTTAGATCTGCCCATGAATTTGGCAAAAGGGTAATTTTCTAGAGAGAGAAAGTTCTAGAGAGAAGTCAGAGCTCAAAATACCAAAGTTGGGCAAATGAGAGAGTCAGTGAAAATGGGTGGCCAAGGTCTCCTATTTATAGGCTTCCTTGAGACCGGACCCGGTTTTAGAGCGGTTTCAACGACGGTTCAAAGAGACAAACGGGAACCGTCGTCCACATTGGTAATGCATGAACCTGACTTCCCTATGCATAACGGCGATCGCGGGCACGGTAATCACGGATACGACAATCGCGCAATACCCGTGGCGGAACCCGGACCTCGTCGAAATTGGGCGATTCGGCGAGGTCCGGATTACCGTACGATCCGGACCTCCGGATTGCGCAACCCGGAGGTCCGGGTTGCACAATCCGGACCTCTGGATTGCGTGCAATCCGGACCGGATTGCATGCAATCCGGACCTCCGGATTGCAAGCAATCCGGACCGGATTGCTTGCAACCCGGACGTCCGGGTTGCTGCAACCCGGACGTCCGGGTTGCTGCAACCCGGACGTCCGGGTTGCTGCAACCCGGACGTCCGGGTTGCTGCAACCCGGACGTCCGGGTTGCTGCAACCCGGACGTCCGGGTTGCTGCAACCCGGACATCCGGGTTGCAAAGGCAATCCGGACCTCCGGATTGCACCGCAATCCGGATGTCCGGTCCGGTCACGCGTAAATGCGTTTCCGGACCGTTTTGACCCTTGGGAGGTTGCTGCAACCCGGAGATCCGGGTTGCAAAGGCAATCCGGACCTCCGGATTGCACCGCAATCCGGATGTCCGGTCCGGTCACGCGTAAATGCGTTTCCGGACCGTTTTGACCCTTGGGAGACGTTTTCCGAGACGAGATGTAATTTTTGACGTGTTTGCGAGGTCCGAAGCGTAAATACGAACCCGAATTGGACATTTATCCATCAGTTAGTAAGGGAAATTCTTAAATTTCGGCCAAGTTTCTCATTTTTTCAATATAACCTCACTCGGACCTCTATTTTTTATGAAATCAATTTTATTTGCACTCTTAATCTTCGTATATGACCGTGAAATAGTTTAATGTACTACTCATTTTGGAATCAAAGCATCACGTTTTCTGTGATGGTTAGTAAGGAAAATTCTTCAATTTCGGCCAAGTTTCTCATTTTTTCAATATAACTTCACTCGGACGTCTATTTTTTGTGAAATCAATTTTATTAGCACTCTTACTCGTTGTATATGAACGTGGAATAGTTTAATGTACTACTCATTTTGGAATGAAAGCATCACGTTTTCTGTGATGGTTAGTAAGGGAAATTCTTCAATTTCAGCCAAGTTTCTCATTTTTTCAATATAACATCACTCGGACCACTATTTTTTATGAAATCAATTTTATTTGCACTCTTAATCGTTGTATATGACCGTGGAATAGTTTAAACTACTACTCATTTTGGAATCAAAGCATCACGTTTTCTGTGATGGTTAGTAAGGGAAATTCTTCAATTTCGGCCAAGTTTCTCATTTTTTCAATATAACTTCACTCGGACCTCTATTTTTTGTGAAATCAATTTTATTAGCACTCTTACTCGTCGTATATGACCGTGGAATAGTTTAATGTACTACTCATTTTGGAATCAAAGCATCACGTTTTCTGTGATGGTTAGTAAGGGAAATTCTTCAATTTCAGCCAAGTTTCTCATTTTTTCAATATAACTTCACTCGGACCTCTATTTTTTGTGAAATCATTTTTATTAGCACTCTTACTCGTCGTATATGACCGTGGAATAGTTTAATGTACTTTTCATTTCAGGCTCAAAGCATCATGTTTTCTGTGATGGTTAGGAAGGGAAATTCCTCAATTTCGGCCAAGTTTCTCATTTTTTTCAATATAACCTCACTCGGACCTCTATTTTTTATGAAATCAATTTTATTTGCACTCTTAATCGTCGTATATGACCGTGAAATAGTTTAATGTACTACTCATTTTGGAATCAAAGCATCACGTTTTTTGTGATGGTTAGTAAGGGAAATTCTTCAATTTCGGCCAAGTTTCTCATTTTTTCAATATAACTTCACTCGGACCTCTATTTTTTGTGAAATCAATTTTTTTAGCACTCTTACTCGTCGTATATGAACGTGGAATAGTTTAATGTACTACTCATTTTGGAATCAAAGCATCACGTTTTCTGTGATGGTTAGTAAGGGAAATTCTTCGATTTCAGCGAAGTTTCTCATTTTTTAAATATAACTTCACTCGGACCTCTATTTTTTGTGAAATCATTTTTATTAGCACTCTTACTCGTCGTATATGACCGTGGAATAGTTTAATGTACTTCTCATTTCAGGCTCAAAGCATCATGTTTTCTTTGATGGTTAGTAAGGGAAATTCTTCAATTTCGGCCAAGTTTCTCATTTTTTCAATATATTCTCACTCGGACCTCTATTTTGTGTGAAATCAATTTTATTTGCACTCTTACTCGTCGTATATGACCGTGGAATAGTTTAATGTACTACTCATTTTGGAATCAAAGCATCACGTTTTCTGTGATGGTTAGTAAGGGAAATTCTTCAATTTCGGCCAGGTTTCTCATTTTTTCAATATAACCTCACTCGGACCTCTATTTTTTATGAAATCAATTTTATTTGCACTCTTACTCGTCATATATGACCGTGGAATAGTTTAATGTACTACTCATTTTGGAATCAAAGCATCACGTTTTCTGTGATGGATAGTAAGGGAAATTCTTCAATTTCGGCCAAGTTTCTAATTTTTTCAATATAACTTCACTCGGACCTCTATTTTTTGTGAAATCAATTTCATTAGCACTCTTACTCGTCGTATATGACCGAGGAATAATTTAATGTACTTCTCATTTCAGGCTCAAAGCATCACGTTTTCTGTGATGGTTAGTAAGGGAAATTCTTCAATTTCGGCCAAGTTTTTCATTTTTTCAATATATCCTCATTCAGACCTCTATTTTTTGTGAAATCAATTTTATTTGCACTCTTACTCGACGTATATGACCGTGGAATAGTTAATGTACTACGCATTTTGGAATCAAAGCATCACGTTTTCTGTGATGGTTAGTAAGGGAAATTCTTCAATTTCGGCCAATATTCTCATTTTTTCAATATAACTTCACTCGGATCTCTATTTTTTGTGAAATCAATTTTATTAACACTCTTACTCGTCGTATATGACCGTGGAATAGTTTAATGTACTTCTCATTTCAGGCTCAAAGCATCATGTTTTCTGTGATGGTTAGTAAGGGAAATTCTTCAATTTCGGCCAAGTTTCTCATTTTTTCAATATATCCTCACTCGGACCTCTATTTTTTGTGAAATCAATTTTATTTGCACTCTTACTCGTCGTATATGACCGTGGAATAGTTTAATGTACTACTCATTTTGGAATCAAAGCATCACGTTTTCTGTGATGGTTAGTAAGGGAAATTCTTCAATTTCGGCCAAGTTTATCATTTTTTCAATATATCCTCACTCGGACCTCTATTTTTTTTAAAATCAATTTTATTTGCACTCTTACTCGTCGTATATGACCGTGGAATAGTTTAATGTACTACTCATTTTGGAATCAAAGCACACGTTTTCTGTGATGGTTAGTAAGGGAAATTCTTCAATTTCGGCCAGGTTTCTCATTTTTTCAATAAAACCTCACTCGGACCTCTATTTTTTATGAAATCAATTTTATTTGCACTCTTACTCGTCATATATGACCGTGGAATAGTTTAATGTACTACTCATTTTGGAATCAAAGCATCACGTTTTCTGTGATGGATAGTAAGGGAAATTCTTCAATTTCGGCCAAGTTTCTAATTTTTTCAATATAACTTCACTCGGACCTCTAATTTTTGTGAAATCAATTTTATTAGCACTCTTACTCGTCATATATGACCGAGGAATAGTTTAATGTACTTCTCATTTCAGGCTCAAAGCATCACGTTTTCTGTGATGGTTAGTAAGGGAAATTCTTCAATTTCGGCCTAACCTCACTCGAACCTCTATTTTTTATGAAATCAATTTTATTTGCTCTCTTACTCGTCATATATGACCGTGAATAGTTTAATGTACTACTCATTTTGGAATCAAAGCATCACGTTTTCTGTGATGGTTAGTAAGGGAAATTCTTCAATTTCGGCCAAGTTTCTCATTTTTTCAATATAACTTCACTCGGACCTCTATTTTTTGTGAAATCAATTTTATTAGCACTCTTACTCGTCGTATATGACCGTGGAATAGTTTAATATACTACTCATTTTGGAATCAAAGCATCATGTTTTCTGTGATGGTTAGTAAGGGAAATTCTTCAATTTCGGCCAAGTTTCTCATTTTTTCAATATAACTTCACTCGGACCTCTATTTTTTATGAAATCAATTTTATTAGCTCTCTTACTCGTCGTATATGACCGTGGAATAGTTTAATGTACTTCTCATTTCACGCTCAAAGCATCATGTTTTCTGTGATGGTTAGTAAGGGAAATTCTTCAATTTCGGCCAAGTGTCTCATTTTTTCAATATATCCTCACTCGGACCTCTATTTTTTGTGAAATCAATTTTATTTGCACTCTTACTCGTCGTATATGACCGTGGAATAGTTTAATCTACTACTCATTTTGGAATCAAAGCATCACGTTTTCTGTGATGGTTAGTAAGGGAAATTCTTCAATTTCGGCCAAGTTTCTCATTTTTTCAATATAACTTCACTCGGACCTCTATTTTTTGTGAAATCAATTTTATTAGCACTCTTACTCGTCGTATATGACCGTGAAATATTTTAATGTACTACTCATTTTGGAATCAAAGCATCACGTTTTCTGTGATGGTTAGTAAGGGAAATTCTTCAATTTCAGCCAAGTTTCTCATTTTTTCAATATAACTTCACTCGGACCTCTATTTTTTGTGAAATCATTTTTATTAGCACTCTTACTCGTCGTATATGACCGTGGAATAGTTCAATGTACTTCTCATTTCAGGCTCAAAGCATCATGTTTTCTGTGATGGTTAGTAAGGGAAATTCTTCAATTTCGGCCAAGTTTCTCATTTTTTCAATATATCCTCACTCGGACCTCTATTTTTTGTGAAATCAATTTTATTTGCACTCTTACTCGTCGTATATGACCGTGGAATAGTTTAATGTACTACTCATTTTGGAATCAAAGCATCACGTTTTCTGTGATGGTTAGTAAGGAAAATTCTTCAATTTCGGCCAAGTTTCTCATTTTTTCAATATAACCTCACTCGGACCTCTATTTTTTATGAAATCAATTTTATTTGCACTCTTACTCATCATATATGACCGTGGAATACTTTAATGTACTTCTCATTTCAGGCTCAAAGCATCATGTTTTCTGTGATGGTTAGTAAGGGAAATTCTTAAATTTCGGCCAAGTTTCTCATTTTTTCAATATAACCTCACTCGGACCTCTATTTTTTATGAAATCAATTTTATTTGCACTCTTAATCTTCGTATATGACCGTGAAATAGTTTAATGTACTACTCATTTTGGAATCAAAGCATCACGTTTTCTGTGATGGTTAGTAAGGAAAATTCTTCAATTTCGGCCAAGTTTCTCATTTTTTCAATACAACTTCACTCGGACGTCTATTTTTTGTGAAATCAATTTTATTAGCACTCTTACTCGTTGTATATGAACGTGGAATAGTTTAATGTACTACTCATTTTGGAATGAAAGCATCACGTTTTCTATGATGGTTAGTAAGGGAAATTCTTCAATTTCAGCGAAGTTTCTCATTTTATAAATATAACTTCACTCGGACCTCTATTTTTTGTGAAATCGTTTTTATTAGCACTCTTACTCGTCGTATATGACCGTGGAAAAGTTTAATGTACTTCTCATTTTAGGCTCAAAGCATCATGTTTTCTGTGATGGTTAGTAAGGGAAATTCTTCAATTTCGGCCAGGTTTCTCATTTTTTCAATATAACCTCACTCGGACCTCTATTTTTTATCAAATCAATTTTATTTGCACTCTTACTCGTCATATATGACCGTGGAATAGTTTAATGTACTACTCATTTTGGAATCAAAGCATCACGTTTTCTGTGATGGATAGTAAGGGAAATTCTTCAATTTCGGCCAAGTTTCTTATTTTTTTCAATATAACTTCACTCGGACCTCTATTTTTTGTGAAATCAATTTTATTAGCACTCTTACTCGTCGTATATGACCGTGGAATAGTTTAATGTACTTCTCATTTCACGCTCAAAGCATCATGTTTTCTGTGATGGTTAGTAAGGGAAATTCTTCAATTTCGGCCAAGTGTCTCATTTTTTCAATATATCCTCACTCGGACCTCTATTTTTTGTGAAATCAATTTTATTTGCACTCTTACTCGTCGTATATGACCGTGGAATAGTTTAATGTACTACTCATTTTGGAATCAAAGCATCACGTTTTCTGTGATGGTTAGTAAGGGAAATTCTTCAATTTCGGCCAAGTTTCTCATTTTTTCTATATAACTTCACTCGGACCTCTATTTTTTGTGAAATCAATTTTATTAGCACTCTTACTCGTCGTATATGACTGTGGAATAGTTTAATGTACTACTCATTTTGGAATCAAAGCATCACGTTTTCTGTGACTGTTACTAAGGGAAATTCTTCAATTTCGGCCAAGTTTCTTATTTTTCCAATATAACTTCACTCGGACCTCTATTTTTTGTGAAATAAATTTTATTAGCACTCTTACTCGTCGTATAAGACCGTGGAATAGTTTAATGTACTACTCATTTTGAAATCAAAGCATCACGTTTTCTGTGATGGTTAGTAAGGGAAATTCTTCAATTTCAGCCAAGTTTCTCATTTTTCAATATATCCTCACTCGGACCTCTATTTTTTGTGAAATCAATTTTATTTGCACTATTAGTCGTCGTATATGACCGTGGAATCGTTTAATGTACTACTCAAAGCATCACGTTTTCTGTGATGGTTAGTAAGGGAAATTCTTCAATTTCGGCCAAGTTTCTCATATTTTCAATATAACTTTACTCTGACCTCTATTTTTTGTGTAATCAATTTTATTTGCACTCTTACTCGTCGTATATGACCGTGGATTAGCTTAATGTACTTCTCATTTCGGGCTCAAAGCATCATGTTTTCTGTGATGGTTTGTAAGGGAAATTCTTCAATTTCGGCCAAGTTTCTCATTTTTTCAATATAACTTCACTCGGACCTCTATTTTTTGTGAAATCAATTTTATTAGCACTCTTACTCGTCGTATATGACCGTGGAATAGTTTAATGTACTACTCATTTTGGAATCAAAGCATCACGTTTTCTGTGATGGTTAGTAAGGGAAATTCTTCAATTTCGGCCAAGTTTCTCATTTTTTCAATATATCCTCACTCGGACCTCTATTTTTTGTGAAATCAATTTTATTAGCACTCTTACTCGTCGTATATGACCGTGGAATAGTTTAATGTACTACTCATTTTGGAATCAAAGCATCACGTTTTCTGTGATGGTTAGTAAGTGAAATTCTTCAATTTCGGCCAAGTTTCTCATTTTTTCAATATAACCTCACTCGGACCTCTATTTTTTATGAAATCAATTTTATTTGCACTCTTACTCATCATATATGACCGTGGAATAGTTTAATGTACTTCTCATTTCAGGCTCAAAGCATCATGTTTTCTGTGATGGTTAGTAAGGGAAATTCTTCAATTTCGGCCAAGTTTCTCATTTTTTCAATATAACCTCACTCGGACCTCTATTTTTTATGAAATCAATTTTATTTGCACTCTTAATCGTCGTATATGACCGTGGAATAGTTTACTCTACTACTCATTTTGGAATCAAAGCATCACGTTTTCTGTGATGGTTAGTAAGGGAAATTCTTCAATTTCGGCCAAGTTTCTCATTTTTTCAATATAACTTCACTCGGACCTCTATTTTTTGTGAAATCAATTTTATTAGCACTCTTACTCGTCGTATATGACCATGGAATAGTTTAATGTACTACTCATTTTGGAATCAAAGCATCACGTTTTCTGTGATGGTTAGTAAGGGAAATTCTTCAATTTCGGCCAAGTTTCTCATTTTTTCAATATAACTTCACTCGGACCTCTATTTTCTGTGAAATCAATTTTATTAGCACTCTTACTCGTTGTATATGACCGTGGAAAAGTTTAATGTACTTCTCATTTCACGCTCAAAGCATCATGTTTTCTGTGATGGTTAGTAAGGGAAATTCTTCAATTTCGGCCAAGTTTCTCATTTTTTCATTATACCCTCACTCAGACCTCTATTTTTATTGAAATCAATTTTATTTGCACTCTTACTCGTCATATATGACCGTGGAATAGTTTAATGTACTACTCATTTTGGAATCAAAGCATCACGTTTTCTGTGATGGTTAGTAAGGGAAATTCTTCAATTTCGGCCAAGTTTCTCATTTTTTTCAATATAAATTCACTCGGACCTCTATTTTTTGTGAAATTAATTTTATTAGCACTCTTACTCGTCGTATATGACTGTGGAATAGTTTAATGTACTACTCATTTTGGAATCAAAGCATCACGTTTTCTGTGACTGTTAGTAAGGGAAATTCTTCAATTTCGGCCAAGTTTCTTATTTTTCCAATATAACTTCACTCGGACCTCTATTTTTTGTGAAATAAATTTTATTAGCACTCTTACTCGTCGTATAAGACCGTGGAATAGTTTAATGTACTACTCATTTTGGAATCAAAGCATCACGTTTTCTGTGATGGTTAGTAAGGGAAATTCTTCAATTTCGGCCATGTTTCTCATTTTTTTCAATATATCCTCACTCGGACCTCTATTTTTTGTGAAATTAATTTTATTTGCACTCTTACTCGTCGTATATGACCGTGGAATAGTTTAATGTACTACTCATTTTGGAATCAAAGCATCACGTTTTCTGTGATGGTTAGTAAGGGAAATTCTTCAATTTCGGCCAAGTTTCTCATTTTTTCAATATAACTTCACTCGGACCTCTATTTTTTGTGAAATCAGTTTTATTAGCACTCTTACTCGTCGTATATGAACGTGGAATAGTTTAATGTACTACTCATTTTGGAATCAAAGCATCATGTTTTCTGTGATGGTTAATAAGGGAAATTCTTCAATTTCGGCCAAGTTTCTCATTTTTTCAATATATCCTCACTCGGACCTCTATTTTTTGTGAAATCAATTTTATTTGCACTCTTACTCGTCGTATATGACCGTGGAATAGTTTAATGTACTTCTCATTTTGGAATCAAAGCATCACGTTTTCTGTGATGGTTAGTTAGGGAAATTCTTCAATTTCGGCCAAGTTTCTCATTTTTTCAATATAACCTCACTCGGACCTCTATTTTTTATGAAATCAATTTTATTTGCACTCTTACTCATCATATATGACCGTGGAATAGTTTAATGTACTTCTCATTTCAGGCTCAAAGCATCATGTTTACTGTGATGGTTAGTAAGGGAAATTCTTCAATTTCGTCCAAGTTTCTCATTTTTTCAATATAACCTCACTCGGACCTCTATTTTTTATGAAATCAATTTTATTTGCACTCTTAATCGTCGTATATGACCGTGGAATAGTTTAATCTACTACTCATTTTGGAATCAAAGCATTACGTTTTCTGTGATGGTTAGTAAGGGAAATTCTTCAATTTCGGCCAAGTTTCTCATTTTTTCAATATAACTTCACTCGGACCTCTATTTTTTGTGAAATCAATTTTATTAGCACTCTTACTCGTCGTATATGACCGTGGAATAGTTTAATGTACTACTCATTTTGGAATCAAAGCATCACGTTTTCTGTGATGGTTAGTAAGGGAAATTCTTCAATTTCAGCCAAGTTTTTCATTTTTTCAATATAACTTCACTCGGACCTCTATTTTTTGTGAAGTCAATTTTATTAGCACTCTTACTCGTCGTATATGACCGTGGAATAGTTTAATGTACTACTCATTTTGGAATCAAAGCATCACGTTTTCTGTGATGGTTAGGTCACATCAGGAGTGCACACTGCACCAATTCTAATATGTTTACTCCATTTTAGGATGATTTCTACTCGGGTTGCATTGACCCGTAAAATGTTATATATTTAAGGGTTAAAAGGGTATTTTGGTGTCATATGTTTTTATGTTAGTTTTTGGTGTCATATGTTTTATTTTGTAACTTTCTGGTGTCATATGTTTGTATTTTTGTAGACTTTTGGTGCATCTGTTAGTCAACGGTTAGGTTCGACCGTTAAATAGTTTTATTTTGTTCAATTTAGTCCATAATCTTATTCCGGCCACCACCCAAAGTATACCAGCCACCGCAGAACGCCGCCGGCCGCCGCTAAAGGCCGTCGGTCACTATCCAAGCCCACCGGTGATAGCAATCGGGGTCGGATGGCTCCGATTAGAGCCGTCCAACCTTAATTGGACCACCGAAGGCCCAGATCGGAGCCACAAAGTTCCAATCTGAGTTCTGTGGCTCCTACCAGAGTTATCTGGAGCTCTGGTCAAAGCTACAGAGCTCCGATCTGGAGCTATGTGGCTCTGGTCGGGGCACCATAGCTCCGATTTGGAGCTCTGCGGCTCCAATCTAGACCATCGGTGGCCCAATCGGGCCTGAACAGCTTTAATTAGAGTCCTCTGTCCCCGATTTATTGTCACATTACGTAAGCCTTGTGTGGTGGCCAAAATTTTTTTGGCAGTGGTCGGAAGAATATTATGATTAAATTGAACAAAATAAAACTATTTGACGGTCAAACTTAACCGTTGACTAACGTATACACAAAATGTAAAAATGTAAACTTTAGGTGTAAAATGTAAAAATATAAATGATTAAAAAAATGAAAAAACCTAGTTTGGGAATTAGTTTCTGAAGAAGCCTAATTTGAGAATAAGTTTGACAATGAAGCCTATTTTGGGCATTCACTCGACATTCATGCCATGCATGATGCATGCACGCGCACCATAAACATAACCTTATACAAATTTGTCTTTGCGTTCAGCCCTCTCTTTGTCCTGCTACAGTCTACACTTCCCTATTTAACGTCTCTTTCTTAACCTATAATATGGTGCAACATGTTAACATTTTATTTCTTAATTAATCGTCTGTATTCAAAGCCCTTTGAGATCTCTAAATAGAATAATATTTATGTCGGGTACTTAACCCTTACGAATCGATCCGGTGCGAATTAAATTAATCTAGTATAAAATAAACATATTACGATTACAAAAGAAAATGTCAACACACCACAAACCTTATTACGAGAGTAATACTTATAATTACCACTTGTATAGAGTCAATACATCCGAACTCAAGCAATGATTGTAAATATTTTTTTGTATCCATACTCAATTGAATATTATTAGGCACCTTAATTAAGAAATTAAACACACATTACTTATGTTTTGGATCGATATTATTATTATTATTCTTAAGCATTGAATATGACTAGTTACCATCATATAGTTAGATATCTCCCTTAAGTAGGAGATAGCTAGTTACTTGATGGAGGTCTGGCGGACCGACCGGTTCCGATTCGAATCAGAACTGGTTTAATTAATTTCGGTTCAAATAATCAATTTTTTTTATTACTTTGATGTAGTATAGAAAAATTGGTTAGATTGGAACTGGTTATGGATAGGTTCGGAACTGTTTTTGTCAAAACAGTTCCGGACTAGAGTTGGTCGGGACTGTTTTATATGAAGATTTACACTAAATTTCAGTTAAAAAAATCAATCAAAAAACCAGTTTCGATCCAGAATATAATCGGTTTCACATCAGTATACTAACGATTTTTTTTTAATACTGGTTCATTCATTGTAAACCTGATCGGTTTGAAACCGATCCGAACTAGACCGGTTCTAAACTGTCTGTTTTCGGCCAGTTTTCCCCAAAACCTACTTGATGGCTGTATTAACTAGCAATTAGCAACATTAATTGAGGGAAGATATGTCGTAAATATCAAGAAAGATTTGTGCCATGCATTGCAAAGTGAATTAAGTGCAAAATTACAGAAAAATGCTATAAGGTAGCTCTGGCTCTATGCAATCTAGCTTACCTACTTAAGTAATAGCTTAGCTATATCTATATCATAAATCAAAACAAAAATAGCTTAGATATAGCATCCCCATGTAAATTATTTAAAGTATAATGTAAACACGTTCTATAATATTTTAGTATTTTAAGATACAGTTACCAAAAAAAAAAAATATTTTAAGATACCCCGTGTAGGAAAATAATTTATAGCAAGCTATTATTATTTTCTCTGCCATCATAGTTAGTGAATGGCTTTATGTGGATACTAAGTATTATTATTAAGAGTAAGTAATTAAATTGTTGCATAAACTTTGATCCAAATACAAATTGTTATTTGAATATTTTTTTAAACTGGTTAATTAACAATTTTTAAAGAAATTTCTATATTTATTTTAATTCCCGTCAAATAGGACAGAAAATGAGCATGTTTTTGTTATGTGCGATCTTTTCTTATATACTAACGATAAGATTCATATATAATTTTAAAGGATCGCAGGGAAATACTTTTAATTGAACATCAACTCAAATTCAACATTGCATTTTAATTGGTCGTCAAATTAAAGGTATTTTGCTGAAATACTTCTAAGTTATATCTGAATCCATATTGGGTATATATAAAAATACTTCATGTAACCGGAACCTACTAATTTTCTATTCATTTTGACGGAAATTAAAACAAGTGCAGCAATTTACTTGAAAATTAGAAATCTGAATAGTTATTTAAAAAATAATAAAGATCGGATCAAGTTAAAGTTTAGTTAATAATTTGATTATTAGCCCTTATATCATTTTTTTTAAATAAAAAAAAATACTAAAAAACAATACATCTAGTTTCATTTTGATGTGACGTTATTTGGTCGGTCCAAATAATGAGGTAACATTAAGGCTGATGCTATGCTACTTGAAGAAAATGTGAATACATAGATACCTAAACATCATAAATGGCCACATCTGTAGACTATATTTAGTTATTAAGCTCAAAAATAAAATAATAATAAAATATTACATTTGTCAGAAGAAGATCTATTTTAGTATCTATGTCTGAGGGGAAAGATGCTATATTATAACTGACCATATTTGTTAGATAGATGAATCAATAATAAATACAATTAATTAAGTAGTTGAAAATTCCTGAATTATTAATATCTTCTTAATATATATGTATAATAAATTTTATAAAATTACTTTTCTAATTTGGTAGATGGAAAATAACCCATTCAAAACTTTCCTAAAATGCACTTCCACAGAATTGAAACTCAATCATAACTTGTTTTTACTACTTGAACCAACCAATCTAAAATTTCCTAATGCACTTTCAACAATATTATTGAAAAAGAATCATAACTTTACTAAATTGAACCAACCATTCTTAGATAAGTATAAATGCATTACATTCTTTCATTTACATTAGGAAAATAAATATAACACCACTTTGAACTTATTTTATTAGTTGCACAGATCATCTCAGGTAAGTATAAATAAATGCATTACCTTCTTTCATTTATCCAAGGAAAAGAAATATAGCACATGTTTGAACTTATTTTACTAGTTGAATTGACCAATTTTAGGTAAGTATAAATCCATTGCTTTCTTTTATTTACACAAGAAAAATAAATATAACATCACTTGCTTAAATTTAGTTTACTAGTTGAACTGAACAATCTTAAGTAAATATAAATACATTACCTTCTCTCATTTACACGAGAAAAATAAATATAACACCATTTCTTTGAAGTAGAAAAGTTTTTAAAATAAGTTGGCCAAAAAAAAAAAATTTAAAATACAATTTCATCCATTATTATTAGATTTAAGTTTTCAATAAATTCATTCAATTACAGTCTTAAAAGTTTCACATACCTCTCTCTTCACCTATAACTTATTAAAAAAAAATATTGATTAAATAGTTTTTTTTTTCCGTAATTTCGGACCGTGAGCGACTGAGCGTTAATGTTATTGGCGTCTCTTACAGGATTCGAACTTAGGCACCCCATAGAAACACAACTCGCTTTACCAGTTGGGGTGATTAAATAATTTATCTTTGAAAAATTCATACCATCAGAGCGAAAGTAAAGATCTCGACACCGTAAATTAGCCCCAGTTTTTAAATTAAAAAAGTCTCATGTACATTCAAATCTTCACCTACTAGTTCGACAATTTAGGGTTTAGAGCATCCACAATGGTTTTACATAAATTGTATTCTTTAAAGTTGCCACATAGACATTTATGTACACTTTAAGTAATACGTAAAGTTAAGACACACGTAAAAAATATTTTATCTGCAATCGTATTACTTAAACATATTCCTTAAATATATTTTATTATTAAATTTTCCAACAACCACCAATAAGATATTAGCATTAATTATAAAATGAATTAATTTATAATAAAAAATTGGTTACGTAATACATAGTGCATTACTTAAATTTAAGGAATGCTTTATGTAAAAACATAAATTTACGTGTGAGTCCCATATTTAAGGAATGCTATGTAAAACCACTGTAGATAGTTTTTGTTACTTTACTTAAATAAACATGTAGGACCCACATTTACGTAATCTTTACGTAATACCACTGTGGATGCTCTTAGTAGTCCATCTAAATATGCCAAAACAAACACAACCTTATACTCCTCATAATAATACCATAACATAATAGTGTCAGCACCAAAATATCTAGAACACAACCATATGTCTAGTTTGGTTGATCTCTAAAGTCGTCATATACCATCAGAAGCTTAACATATAAGCTTCATTTAGGGAATAATAGTAGTAAGCAGTTCTAAAGAATCCGAAATCGCAGAATCCGACTAAAGAAACGACCAATTGACAAACATGAAGGCAAGGCAATACGTCGAATTATCGTCATCAACAACTTTCCATGCCACGGCTTGCTCGTACGAAACCGGCCTTCCCATGCTCGATACGCATATTCCAGCTGGCATATACGCAAATCCCTGCATTTAAAATGTCATTACTTAACCAACCCAACACTTTATGATATGGACATGGCAATCATAAGCCGATCGTAAAGTATACTAGACTTCAGCGCGCGCTACGCATGTTATTACCTGCTGCATGATCTTAGGGAACTCGGACGACAGAATCTTTCTTCCGCTCTCATCTAGAATCTTCTCCAACATGATATCTTGAAGATTCACCAATGTTGTCTCAAGCATGTCGAGCCCGGCTTGGTTCGCAAAGGTGAACACCGGAGAAGCCTGCCATCATTTTTTTATTTTTACTTCATTACAACTGTTACTAAAGTAAGTTCTCATTTAGATGAAGGAAGTATGACAAAGAATGATAATTACTTACATTTGATTTCACAGAACAGCACAGGATTGCATCAGAATAGTGCCAAAGATTCTTCAAGACGGCATCGCCCGCATTAGAATCTGCTCGAACCAGTTCTCCTCCGGTATAAACTCTGCAAAAAAAAGTCATAAACAATAAGCGATCGGCTTTCGAGTTTGAAAAACAATAAATTTACAAACAATAGTAGTTTTTTTTTGGTAGAACAAACCTATAGCTCTGAGATATCCATCGCGCCAAAGTGAGAGCTTCGGGAGAAACCGGAAGGGGTTTGGGGCCACCACCCAACTGTGAACCGAGCCGAGAAGGAGCAATGGCCATGGCGACTCTCTGAACGGACCCCACAATGCTACGAACATATTGTCGAGCCATGGCTGCCACGCTGTCTTGTAAATGGCTCTCAAATGAGAACTGGAACGCTATTGTCAGCACGGACCTCAGGTTATAACTGGTCATGTCGGCTTCGTTGTTAGTTCGAGAAACACCGGATCCCACCTCCAGAGCAGAGGCCAAGTCCAGTGTCCTATTTGCAGCATTAGCTCCATCCTGAAATCATACATTAATCACATTTTATATAGAGAGGTATGATGAAGGTAAGCTAGTTGGAGAGAAACTGAACTGTTTTTGGATCCAACTGTATGACGCGAAATCCAGATGGCAGTAACGGCGCATCGTCAGCAAATGACTCATCTATGGGTGCAAACACGAGTTGTGCATAGGCTCCAACGGCTTTCTCATCAACCCCGCTGCATAGCTATACCGTAAAAAAGACAACTTAATTTATGCACCTCACAATGATGCATTGTTCACTTAAGACATACATACAGACTGAATTCTAATCAAACACGTGTTAATAGAGATGCATATACGCAGGGATGAAGCCAGAAATTCTATTCAGAGAGCAAGAATTGATTTTAAAGGGCCAAAATTGACAATAATTACAAATTTATGGGTAAAAATTGCACAACGCAAAAAGTTGAGGGGGCATTTGCCCCCTCGTATCATTGTAGCTCCGTCCCTGTATACGGGTATATGCAGATATGCTTATATGTATATTAATTGATACTGGTACTTAATACATCGAGTCAAACACGTCCTACGGTGTTGAGTGAGCTAATCTCTTAATATGGTATCAAAGACGGAGCTTTAAAGTGTTAGTTGAAGACCCGATTAAAGATTGTATTATTTTTAAGATTGTGTAAGTCGACTAACAACAAAAAATATTACGCATACTTTCATCATAGGTAAAGAAAAGAAATTAAAGTTAACTAACCTGTAGTAAGTACATATCACGGGCCATAGCTACGTCCTCGGGGGAGAAAGCATGGCCTTCAACCCGAACCACCTCCAAGAACTACATTCGAGTTTTAATCGGCTTATTCAAAATATTATAGCATCAATGATGATAAATTAAAAATGGTGAATTTTGTTAGTGTCTGACCTCTTCATGCTCGACGGTATGGGCAAGATGCATTGGATGATGAATACTCGAGCAGCCACCTGAGCTCGCGCAAGGCACTCCAAAAGGACTAGATTTAAGGCATGCTGCCGAGTATGCATCAATTCCATAGTCGGCCCACTCGGAGCGGTGCTCCCTCAGAAACTGAACAAGAAGAGCAGGTGGCACATCCTACATACATACACACCCACAATGAGTTGCCTTGTGTTGCAAGATATCTTAACTTGACCCACAAGAAAGATAATGTACCTGAAGAAGCATTGAAGCTTTGGCACAAAGAACACCTCTCCCATAAGTCGGGAACATCGATGCAGTGTATTGAGATGCACAAAATTTGTCCGGGGAGGAGTTGACAGCAATAGTGACATCATCAACGCCGTCACTACCCAGAAGAGACCAACCATCATCCACGAATCCATTCACAGCGTCGTTAAATCCCCTGCACAAACCAAGAATCAATGAAAACTTGCAATGAATAATCTCACTAACTTACTTTAGGCAATATTATATACGAACCTGCATAATTTCTGACTGAATGTTCGGAAAACTGCGGGTTGGCGGCCACCATTGTACTGAATCTCTCCACTGGATTCTTGAGCAATTTGTCTAATGTGCCGCAGAGCCTACACATTCATATAGAGGAAAAAGTAACCGATCGTATTTTTGTAATCAAGAACATGATCAATTTGGAACGAAAAAAGTGTTCTTTTTTTTTTTACCGCGAGTGTCATTTTCTGGGCAAGAATTTTGGATGATTCGTAGAGTGGCCTAAGCACTTCAGGGACGCTCCAAGCCTAAAAAGGAACGATTTTTAAGTTTTAAGAATCGAAGTACTTGAAAGTTTGACCATATAATGAAGTTGTTTAGTTGTTTATATACTTACATCGAGATCGACATGATCCACAATGTGAATGATTGAACCACCACCGTCACAAGGTCGAATCAGGTAGCCACTCGGGAACATTTCAGCCCTCACGGAGCTTGATGGAGGGGGACCCGCAATGCCAACTACAGAAGAAGTCAATGACTTCTCACATATCTGCAATTTTTCTCGAGATTATTCCAAAGCTCTGAAGTGATGATTCAAAGTGAATGAATTAAATAAAGAAAGGAAATGTTTATATTTACCACAAGACTGCCATCCTCCAAGGTTGTGGTGTATCTAAGTGTCCAAAAATCACGCGCTGCAGCCAAAGTTGTAGGTGCATAGGTCTATACAAAAAAAAAATACGGAATAATTGTTAATAAAAATTGATTTCGGTAACTTACATAATTTTTAAAATAAAAAATTTATCTAACAAAAACCTGCATGTAGACAAGCTCTATTGTCCCTCCATTTCCTGCAGGAACAACGCTCAATACATCGAGGCACCGACAGTCACGAAACCAAGATAGGCGATCTTTAAGGATTTCAGCGACCTATATAGATATATACAATCATTATTATAATAAACGATGAAAATAGGTCAAGAATATGATCCCAAACTCGAACAAAAAAAATGAAAAATCTACCTTAGTGGGCTCGAGACTAACAAGACCACAGACTCGTGCTGCTACACCGTTACAGTTACGGGAGACAGCAACGATTCCAATAGAATCCGGACCAGGCTACACAGTGAATTGCAGTATCAATAACTTGGAGAGCAAGACTTTGCAATTTTTCACTTTACAGTAAGAAAGATTAATGGAATAACTTACCTTCATCCCAATCATCTGTACCCAGTCGACAGCAGTTCCAGTAGCCTTAGAGAGGAACTGTGCGAGGGTCTCCTCAGCAATAGCGAGAAGACTGAGAAAATCATTAGACAATTTACATCAGTAACTATTAAGTAAATAATTTTCAAATATATCACTTTCGATCTATAATTTACCCTGCTGGGCTGCTAGCATCCTTTTGAGGATGCAGCTGAGATGGGTTTTGCTGCTGTTGACCACTCATGACCACAGAGTCACAGCTATTGTCTGTGGTCGCTGCTGAAGACTGCAAAATCAACTATATCAGTTTCGAAACGTTAACTTGAATCATAGTATCGTATCGGCAATTTTAAGGACAAAAGGCTTACACTGTGCAGCTGGTTTCGCATATAACCATTTTCATAAACCAAATGCGAGACTTGCTTTTGTAAGCGGTCGTTCTCTTCCATCAACAGCTTGTTCATAGCAGATAGCTTTCGGTTAACAGTCTGCAGCCGAAAAGACTCCTTCCTCTGCTTTTCACGACATCTACGAAAA
This sequence comes from Clarkia xantiana subsp. parviflora, assembly GCA_036873135.1. NCBI lineage: Eukaryota > Viridiplantae > Streptophyta > Magnoliopsida > Myrtales > Onagraceae > Clarkia > Clarkia xantiana. The sequence goes on along the minus strand of JAPTYO010000004.1, from coordinate 195,693 downwards.
ATGCAGTATTGATCAAAACCCGAATCAACGAAACAACAGTAAGAGCCAGTAAGTATAACAAGAAGGCTTCTTCTGCTATTTTCATTATTGGATCAAATTATTACGTTGTTATGAGAATTAAAAGTGAAAACAAAATGATATTAATGACATCAGAACATTTAAGACATCAAAAAATGATTCTTTTCCAATTAAAGAGCCTTTATATATACTGAATCATAGAGTCATTCTGACATTAAAATTGAATCAGAAAACTTCTGGAAAAGAAAAGGAGCATTTTTTCTTTCCATTTCTTGGTAGTAATAATGATAAGCTGACCTCATTAATCTGATGAATAAACCAAAACGTTACAGCTTAAGCAGTCAAAAATAATCTGCCCAGAAAAGAGGAAGAACAAAAATATGAACAAAGATGAATCAACTTTATCTCCTTTCAAGCAGCTCAACCATCTTCTCTCAAAAGACAAGACCAACACGACACGAAAAGGGCGTAACCGTACGTAGCATTATAATTACCTCACATGAATTGTATAACTTCTTAAAAATCATGAAAACATTTGAACAATTTAATATTGTTACTCTTAGTAGGAAGTAATTTGTTCTGAAACCTTGAACCCACATGCAGAACTTAACTTCTTACAACCATGAAATATTTGGGAATGAAAATATCCAATCTTGTTGCTCTTAGCAGACGGATTTTGTTCAGAAACCTTAAACCCACATGCATAACTTAACTTCTTAAAACCATGAAACATTTGGGAATTAAAAAATCCAATCTTGTTACTCTAAGCAGACGGAGTTAGTTCAGAAACCTTAAACCCACATGCGTAACTTCTGAAAAGACATGGAAACGTTTGAAGAATTAAAAACCAATTTATTATGGTTAATGAAACTTGTTGAGATTACAGTGAGGATATATATATACCTGCGGTTTTGGAACCAGACTTTGATCTGCTTGGGCTCGATGTTGCAGAGAATGGGACACTCCCTAATGAGCTGCTGGCGCCTCAAGGAACTGGGTTTGGGACACTCATTGTAGACCCTCTCCAAGGCTTCAACTTGCTCGGGCGTGTACCTCACGTACTTGTTTGAATCCATCTGCTGCTGTAGCTGCTGCTTAGACATCGCCATTGAAGAGCTCACAAGGTTTCTCTATAACTAACTAACTAACTAACTACTAAATATAAAAAAGGAGTCTTTTTTATGGATTTGAAATTGTTGGGTCAGCTTGCCTAGGCAGGCTCTCTCTTCCAAAGAGAGCCTCCTGTGTCCTTCATGAGAAATGAGAGATGAGCAAAAGGAACAATCTTTCTGCAACTTGTTCTTCACCGAGTTTGGTCTGGTCTGGTGTGGGAGCTTCTTCTTTAGTTTTCAAAGGAAAGAAGGACTAGGACCCAAGACAAGACCCAAGTTTTGAACAGTGACAGAGGAATAATGGTTCTGTGGTCTTTGTCTTAGACACCAATCTCGAGAAGCAGACCATATGGAATGGAGGGAAGACAGGAGAGAGCAAATATAATAAAACTAACCCACAGAATCAAGAAACAAATTTGAAAAAAAATAAATAAATTTGTGTGTCTCTCGGTTGTGGTGATTGAGAAAGCAAACAGAGAGAGAAACAAAAAATAACACCACCATCCAGACCCAGCACTGCACTCAAAATTTCTTTCTTTTTTTTTCTTTAATACAAAATTTCACTGTTTTAATATTATATATATATATAATAGAAGAAATAAATCAAATTTTAATGACTTGACAGTTATATATGTATATATATATATGTGCTCGTTATTCAAATATATAATATTATACTTATATATGAAAAAAATTATAAGAGTTCGAATGTCACGTAACAGAATGTGTGTACGATCACCGCCGCTAGCCCTTTTCTTTCTTTTCAAAATCTTTTAATGCTGGAAAAATTACATTTTCACATATCCTTCTACTATATGATAATTGATCATTTATAGTTTTACACGTACCTTTTTTATAAAACCAAACAACTTTTTTTTAATGAAAAAACAACTTTAATTTATACATGGCCACTTTTCTTGAAATTGAAAAAGAAGTCTTTTTTATTTACCTAACTAATATCCTAATCTTAGTCCCAATCCAAGTCTTAAACCCATCCTAAGTGGTGATAACAAAAGTAGAAATGGAAGGACAAGTATAAAAAGCAATGGTAATGGATTGCATGCCATAACCCAACAAACCATCTTAATCTCTGTCTGCAGCAGTTGCTGTTACTTGAAAATGGAAGCAAAATGTTAAATAAATAAATATATATGTAAAGAAATAATAAATGGAGAATAAATGAGGAGGTCAGGGCAGACGGCAGAGAGAGAAAGAGAGATCAGCTGTCTTTTTTTTTTTTTTTTTTTTTTTTTGGGGGGAGTAAGGTAGCAGAGCTGACACGCGCAGTGTGGTGGCTTCTTCTTTATGAATGGCTATGTCTGTTTTCTTCTTTCTTCCCTCTCTGTGGAAACATTATAAAAAAACAGCACTGCTTCTCTCTCTCACACGCATGTCGCATATCGAGACCTATGGACCCATTGCCATGCCGTATGGTATGTATGGTAGATCATGCATGGATGTATTGTACCTGATGGTTAAGCGCATACATGCATGCATGCATGATACTTTACGAATACTTATGGTATACATATAATATTGGGTTAAGAACACAATAGGGGTCTGAATGTTTGCCCATGTTGCCAAAAGGGGTCTGAATTGAAAAAACGTATTATTAAGGGCCTGGATTTTGAGTTTTGTTCATAATCGAGTTTCCGTCCAAATTTGCTGTTAAATGTAACGGAACCACGTGAAATGACAGAATTACCATTTTACAATTATTATACAATTTATCAGTTCAATTAATGAAATGTGAAATGTCTAAAATATTCATGCACGCTAATTATGCCCTTAAGGCCGCCACCGACCACCACCCCAGCTCCGGCGACCACCACTCCAGCTCCGGCGACCACCACCCCAGCTCCGGCGACCACGACGACCCAAAAGAGCTCCGATCGGAGCTCTGTGGCTCCGATTCGGGGCCACAGAGCTCCGATCTGGAGCTTTGTGACCCTGAATCAGAGCTTTTTTGGGTCGCCGGAGGGGGTGGTGGTCGTCGGAGCTATGGTGGTGGTCGCCGGAGATGGGTGGTGGTCGCCGGAGCTGTGGTGACTTAAAGGGTATTTTCGTCTTTTTAGGTCAAACATGTGAGGGACACACTTTGGTCAAAGGGCATTTTCAGGTTTTCAAATTATTTTCGGTCACATGCTAAGCATGTGACCACTTTCCGTCACTTTTAACAGAAAAAATAGACGGAGACCTCACTTATACACAAAACTCAAAATTCAGGCCCTTAATAATACGTTTTTTCAATTTAGACCCATTTTGGCAACATGGGCAAACTTTCAGGCCCCTACTGCGTTCTTAACCCTATAATATATAAATATGTACGTATAAATATGAACGATGGAGAGGTCATTAGCCGTGTAATTGAGTCGAGTTACTGTGAAAGTTAAAACTGATTACTTAACCAACTATCTTAAAACCAGTAGGACGTGAAGATGAAAACATGATTTAACTTTTATATTTCAACAAGTACCAAAAAAACCACTAACTCGAAATTTAACTAATCGAACTAGAATATCAACCTAACCAATTTTTTTAAATTTTTTTTTAAATATAGTTTTACAAGTCAGGTGATAGAGCAATATAGCATGCATGCAGAAATAATAAGGGGTGGGTGGGTGGTGTGGTCAGAGAGAGCTTAAACGGCAATAAACAACAAATATGGAGACATGAAACGACGAAATAGGCTTTGGTTTGATGATGATGATGATTTTCATTGTGGTTCTCGATAAGATATTGAATACTTCTTTTCGTAACTTAAGGAAAAAATCTCCTCTTTTTATATTACCATGAATCGATGAATGATTTCCCCTTCGAATCTAATTTTATGAAAAAAACTTTTCATCATCACCTCCAACGAAGTTCCTAAATGTAGCTACTTGAGCGGCGATTCGAAATTGTATCAAGACCGAATTGAAGATTGGTTTTTTTATTTTGGTATAAAAGAATAAGAATTGTATTATTAATCTTAACTGAGTTGAGTACATGTATCTATATATTTAGATATAATACTATATCGATAACAAATATTAAATCTATAACAATATAATAGGGAAAACATAATCTGCTCCGACCTAGGTGTCTCTACCGGGTCATCTCCACCGCGCCGCCTCCACTGCCTCGTCTCCACTGCGCCGTCTCCACCGGGTCGTCTTTCAGGTGATCAATGGTTTGATTAACTTCATGTTTAAAGATCAAACACCGATTTTGGACTCCAAGTGTTTGCTTCAAGCTCACTTAAAATTTAGATATCGACTTACTTAATTTGTAATGTTGGATTTTTTTTTAAATATTTAAGTTGTTTTTATCTACGAACTTGTTATTTGTATAACGTGAAGACTTCTACTTATTTGTCAAAATATGATGGTGCTTGATTTAGGATGTTTTTGTATCATTTATAAAAAATTGGACTAAAAATGTAATATTTTCAGGTCAAAATAGATATTGTGTCGACACGGTATCTGTTATGAAATGAAAATTATGTGTCTCACGTGACACGGGATTTGTCAGTGTCAACTCCCGTGTTTGGACAACTAGTTATACATTTATGGGTGACGTGTTTTGACACGAGAGTTGTGTTGACAAGCGTGTTACTAGGGACATGACATGAATCAACACGACACGAAACGATTGCTACCCCTAATTTTTAGATAGATGTAATGTTTAATGGAATATCATATTATGTCCTCGTTACATCCATATTAGAGAGTGAATGACCAAACTAGGTCACTTCTCGAAACTAATTCCCAAACTAGGCTTGTTCAGAAACTAATTCCCAAAATAGGTCTTTTCATATTTTTAATAATATCTATTATTTATTTTGCATCCTAAAGTTTACATTGTGTTACAAATGAACCCTCAATCGTAATATAATATAAGAAAAAAATGAAAAATAAGAAAATTAAATATATGATAAGCATAAAAATAAAAATGGAAATAAAAAATAATTAATTAATAAAATGATAAAAATATACACATTAAAAAATAATCAAACAAACATTTTTTTGGTAGCTTTTAATTTTTAAAAAATATATGAAATTAAAGGATACAATTTACATATAAAAATAAATAGGCTTTAAACAACTTTATACAAGAAAAACAACATATAATGATATAAAAACTATTCATCAAGAGTACGAAAAAAAAAATATACAAACTGAATTCATTCTTAAATTTATTCTATCGATTTTTTAAATTTAAATTAGTTTTTCTGTTTTTTTTTTCAATCACTAATTTTATAAATTTAACATGTTTTACTTAGGGTTTATTTACGCTTTCATTTTTATATTTTCATACTTAAAAAAAATTACGAGTATTTAGTTTCTTTATATTTTATATCACAACTTTTTTTTTATAATTTATATCAATTAGCATAATTTATTTTCACAGTTTTTTCACAATTAATAATTTATTATTTTTTTGTTTTTAACTATTACATATAATTACCTTATTTTTTAAATTTTTCTAACACATTTCTTGTATTATTTCGGTTTAGGGTCAATTCTAACAAAATATAAATTTTGGGATGTAAAGTAAAAAATATATCTAATTTAAAAAAATAAAAAAAACCTATTTTGGGAATTAGTTTCGAAAGAAGCCTAGTTTGGGAATAAGTTTGGCGAACGAACCTATTATGGGAATTCCCTCCATATTAGATAGATGTAATGTTTAATGTAATTTGCATTGCAACGTGAAGTCCATTGTAATATGAGATTACGTTCAAATTTCATTTACTTTAATGTGAAATTACATTAAAAAAAACGAATGTAAAGTAAAATTATATCCAACATGATGGAGTTTTTACTATCTTATTATATTTATTAAATAGATATAGTACTTTATATGATCTTTACCGTTTATTCTTCTATTATTATTATTGAAAAAAAGTATCTAACACGGTAATATAACATTATAATTTATATTACAACACAACTAAATCATGCTATTTATCTCACATTACTTGTAATCTCATATTATAATAATTCAAATGCCCTTATTTCTAGAATTTTAAGCTTATTTTCATGCATTGTATTTTAATTTTATTTTGGTAGAAAACCAAATAATTTGCACTAGAGGGTCGTTGCTGCATGCAGATATTTTTTTTAGCAAAGCATGTAAAAACATACATTATATTTGGAAAAAAAAATCGGTACTAGTATTGTTTAAATTGTATAATATGTTTCAAAACGCTGGTAATTAGTGCTTCATTCAATCATCAATTCAGAAGTTAAATGCATTTCAAATGTGCAAAATTATTCGAATATTTTTAAAGTATCACAACTAATTCTAATGACTTATACTAATGTTACAACTGAGTCAAATCAGACACAATCGATTGAGTCCAAATCAAGGCGCATGACATTATTAGAACCTTAGTTTAAGTTACTCATATTTGATTTTGATTTTGATATTTAGAAATTATTAAGATAAATGTGTAGAATTAAAATGTATTTATCAACAATTTTGTAAGGATATTTAAAGTACAAAATACCATTATTATATGTATTTTAAAATGATATATTTTCTTTTTCAATCTTATTTTTTTTTAACATTCATCTATCATTACATGTTTTTTTGCAACACGTGGTTACACGCGTGTTGCAACATCGTATGTGATGATAAGACGGTCATTAAAAAAATATTTAAATAGAATAATGTAATCTGAAAGTTTATAATTATGTTTGAATTTGCTTAGTATAAAGTTTAAAAATTGATAAATTTAAGCTTTAAAACATATCAAAATTAACGAGGTTGTCACGTTATTAAATAATATATATATATATAATATTCGTAAAAGTACATTTATTTCATGTAAGTTAGTATAAAAATATTTACTCTTAAATATTGTAATCAAATATCCATAATTTTTTTGATACTTCGATTTAAGAACATATTTTTATGTAAAAGTAGTGATAAAAAAACTTTTTAAATAACATAATATATTTCTAACTTAATTAGACAAATGTAGTAAGTATTCGTCTTATTATTGATTAACCTATACGTTAATTAATAATAAAATGAATATTTTTTTAAAATATATTAATTACAAAAAAAAGTTCAACAATGTTATGACTTAAGATTTTTTATGATTAAAATTTTAACCAATATATTATATTAATCACATAGTATATATATGTATTGTTTTCTACTCATGATTTGTTCCCTTGCAGAATTAAATGGTCTTCCCTTCCATTCCATGAGAAGAATCCAAAGATAGAGACAGAAGACAGAGCTCCACAATTACTATCCAATATCCATACATCATAAAGCACTCTCCTTTCTTTATCTTTACATATCTTTGGATGCTTTATTTAACATAGGGCAACCCTCCCACATGTAAAATAAAAGGTCAACCTAATGAATCTTTAAGTCAATGTTGTTGTTGTTTTTTTTTATTCTCATTCACCAAATTATCTCTCCCTCTCATTCATGAATACTGTAAAACTTATTTATGAACACATCCTATTAGGATGCAAATAACCATTTATATAGTGGGTAGTGATTTAGCTCAATATCCATGTACAAATTCTGTTAAATCCAACAAAGAATATATATATATATATATTTATAGTCAGCCATTTACCATTTATAGGACAAAAAAAAAAAAAACACTATATTCTAATTGGATTAATCACCTTTATGATATTCTGATTTGATTGTTAAAACTTACTAGTATTACTCTACACTTTATTTTCTCATGAAGGGTGAAAAGAGAGTCAATGGTTGATTCACACTCACTTGGTGTCTTCTTGTCTCCCTACCTTGCCATATGGTGATCATCATCATGTATTCACTCTCAATCTATTATTTATTTTATTTTAAAAAAAAAACTTTTATGAATCTCTTCTTCTTTTTGGTTGATGAAGAGAGAAAGCAAATAAACCAAAGGGCTAGCTAGGGTTTCTTTTATTTTATTGCAGCACCATTGTCATTTGTCCCCACACAAACAACATATAATGGGGTTGGTCCACTAATAACATGCTGATCTTTATATAGCTTATTACCAATATATATATATGTCTGATTTCTGATCTGATTTTTCCAGAAAGAACTAAGAAGAAGAAAAAATGATATATATATATATATATATATATATATATATATATATATATATATATATATATATATATATATATATAGGGTTAACAGGTTTTTTTGTCCATGATGTTTGACAACTTTTGGGTTATGGTCAATGATGTTTTTTTTACCTAGTTTTGGTACCATATGTTTGCAGATTTTTTCTAGTTTTGGTCTAACCGTTACATTCCATCCATTTTTTGACATGTTCAAGTCACGTGATCCACTCTAAACTTTAAATTTAGTCCCTTTAATACTTTCTTAACCTTTTTTTGTCTAATTTAGTCCCGAAGTTTCAAAATTGACCCCAATTGGACAATAGGTCCAATTGAATTTTTGAAACTTCGGGACTAAATTGAACTTAAAATAGGTTAGGAAAGTATTAGAGGGACTAAATTGAACAAAATTGAAAGTTTAGGGTGGATCACGTGACTTGTACATGTCAAAAAATGGACGGAATGTAACGGTTAGACCAAAACTAGAAAAAATCTGCAAACATATGGTACCAAAACTAGGTAAAAAAAAATATCATTGATCAAAACCCAAAAGTTGTCAAACATCATGGACCAAAAGACCTGTTAACCCATATCTTTATATCTTTATACCAATATAAAATGTGAGGGTTGTCCTCACCCCCAATAGGTACCTTTACAACATTTTTATTATTATTATTATTATTATTATTATTATTATTATTATTATTATTATATATATATATATATAATATTTAGTTCTCATAACTTTATAAAATTGATGATTTAGTCTTTATTATCTTTAAGATCCATCTATTTATCTTTACTATTACTTAAAAATCATTTCGTTAAATTTTGTTATTTTTATTTTTTAAGTTCGCTTAATTGACATGTCGCTGTAGTTATTATTAAATTCTCAATCCAATAAACTTATCAATTAGGGATGCATATCTCCTGCCCCACTCTCTTCATGTTCAAGATCGTGTCTTATTGTTAATATTTTGACACGTGTTATGTGTATAATTAATTTTGTGGTTTTTTTTTCTCTAAAACCCTGCTGAGATTTGTGAAACTTATAAGGAAAATTAAATCTAAGGACACGTGTCAAAATCTAAATGGTGAGGCACAATCTGGGGCATGAAGAGTGGGCAGGAGATCTGAATCCGTCAATTAGATCATCCTTAACATATGATATGCATTCAATATGTGCAAATACCGGGTGCATGCATTGTTTCATTTACCATATCACAGATTTGGGGATGTTCCGCTCTTTGACATTTTTGTATCACATAAATCAGTCACTTGCCAACTCATATAACCTATCAAAATATGGATCAACCGTAGTTCCTAAAGTTCGACTTTACATATACCATGTTACTCAATGTTTAATACTTATTGACTCGAACTACTGATTTAGTTATTGTGTTTGTAAATTCAATCATATTAGGTATATCCTAATTAGCAGTTGAATAAATATTTAAGGTGAATTCAATAAACTTCAGACGTTAGTGATTTAACAAAATTTATGATTTAGTCCCTGTTATATTTGAGTGTTACTCAATTTTTCATTAGTTAAATTGCATTAAATTTTTTGCTAAGTCACTTAACTTATATGTTACATTAATTATCATTAACTTCTTAATTCATTATACCTATAAATTCGAGTCACCCCCAAATTATGATATGTATTCAACTCGTGTACACTTAGAGTACATGTTGAGATTTTTTTGTATATGTGTCAACAAAGGTTCTTGAATTTTGACTTTTTACGGATAACATGTTACTCATCGTCCATCATTTAGGGTCTCGAACTATTAATTTAGTTCTTCCATCTGTCAATTTAATCAAATTGTGTACAATCTAATTTGTATTTAAATAAATAATTGATGTAAAGTCAAGTATAAACTTTTGATTTTAATGAATTGAATTTTCCTTTGGCATTAAAACAATTTTTGTTGGTATTATGGTATAAAATTGCATGGAACGTGTATAGTTACGTTTGTCTAGGTCAAACTGTTCCACTAATGACTCTAAGCGGTTAAGTACAGATTTACATTCTTCACTCTTCAAGTTGATGAGTTAGATACAACTTTGTCGTTAATAACCCACGCCATACGCGATGTAACTCATTATTATTTATAACCGTAAATATATATACATGTAAAGCTAATTTAGCACCGTAATGGAAAACAATAGTTAATTTTGTACGTAATTATCGTCTTTCTATTTTTTTCGTTATGAATTACATTGTGTCGTTCTTTTTTTCTCCCAGCCCCTCAAGTTGCCCATGTATTAATTAAATATCATCATATTAGAAAGCTTAAGTTAAATTATATATCTTGAAATTTAGACGACCGATACGCGTGCAACGCACGCGTTAATAACTAGTATATATATATATATATTCATTTTCCGCTAAGTTTTTGCCATCATTAGAAGACAGTATTTGTAAAATGTTTACTCTACCGCGATAAAAAATAATTCATATTCTTATTACGTAAAAGGTAAAATACTAAAAAATACTAGCTAATAATTTTTAGAATGAAACCCTAAATTTATAATTAATGAATGAAGGTATTAATTAACAAGAGGAAACTAAAGACATATGGGTTGGTGGATGCTGCGGATAAAGACATATGCATGGCACCAACTGTGCTACACTCTGCTTCCTTCGCTTCACAAGTAAAATTTCAACTTCTTTTTGTCACCACATTATATATTATGCATGCTGTCCTGTGTTGTGGCAGAGAGTAATTTAAATAATACTTGGTTCATCATAAAGCAAGCCCATATATAGGATAAGAATTATATTATTGAGAAGATTACAAGTTATAATTAGTCCATAAATACATCATTTACTAATTTATATGCGAAGCAATGAGCTTTATATATATATATATATATATATATATATATATATATATATATATATATATATATATATATATATATATTTTGTTCATTGTCAGAAAGACAAGTCAAAAACTTTTTTCGGAGTAAGAATTCAACTAATGGCAAAAAATATATGTACAAAAATTTTAGGTGAGACAATTACAAAATTTTAAAGGGTCAAACAAAAAAATTATTAATTTTAAAGTCAAAATTACATATATAAAAATTGAGAGGAGCAATTGCCCATCTCATGCATAAATAGCTTGGTCCCTGCCTACACATAAAATCCTTATTTATATAATTACACGCATAAAATAATTAACAATTTGTTCGGTTTTCTAAATATAAGTAGTAATTTTGTTTGGCTACTCAAATATCAACTAACAAATTGCCACATTTTTTGTTCATTGTATGCCGAAGACACAACTCATTCTATTTAATATAGATAGAAATTGTGACAAAACTAACAATTTACACAACTCATTCCATTTAATATAGATAGAAATTGTGACAAAACTAACAATTTATACCTCAACTAGTAAAATATTTTAAAAAAACTTGTAGGTAGCAATTCAACAATTAACCCTTGTAGATTGTTGATCAACCAGTTATTTTTTTTTGTTGACAATTAGACACTTGTGTCCCCATTTTGTCGAGAAATTCTTCAATACATCGGTCCTACCACGTGGCATCTACGTGGTGGACCTCCGACCAATCAGGAGCTGACATGTGGCACTCCTAATTGGTTGAAGGTCCACGTAGATGCCACGTGGTATGACCGATGTATTCAAGAATCTCTCCCATTTTGTCATGCACCAAAAGAGATTATTTTATGAAAACTCCACTCAATCATCTCACCACTTTTTATCACTCTTGATTGCTGTTTGCACCTTTGCTTCCATTTCACAGCTCTCACCTCTCAAGTATATATATATATATATATATATATATATATATATATATATATGGATGAGGAGAAATAGTTGTAAAGGGGTTGAAAACAGATAATAGCAAGTGATCAATGTAATATCATTGGCTTTATGCAATTAATTTGTACTTTTCTGTACACAATTTTCTTTCAAATTCCATGTCGGGGGCGTTAATTATAAAATTCCATATATTATAGGATGATTGTAATTTGTTTATATATTTTATGCGATAATTTTGTAATTATATATATATATATATATATATAAATATATATTTTTGGAAAGTGTAATTATATATTTTCACTCTTATACTTCTTTGTTCTAGCGATGACCAAATATTGCATGATCGATACACACTAAGGAATGTAGATAATATGGAACGATAGACAATTGTTCCCCTCAACTTATTATATGCATTTTTTTACTTTAAATTTTGTAATTATTGGTATTTGATTCTATAAAATCTTACATTTGCCCATTATACTTTGTATACTAGCTATTTGTTTATAATTCAATTATTGCCCCATTAAATATAATTTCTGATTTTGTCCTGGACAAACTATTCCTATATATTTATGAAATTCATCTAATTTCCATTTCTTAAGTAGACTGTTTATGATAAAAAAAAAAAGAAATAGTAAACATAGTATAGTATATATAAATAATTAAAATAAATGCGGATCAATAGGATGCTCATGCTAAAAGCAAAATATTGAGATCTCTTTCTTTCACAATGATGGTGCCACTCCATATATATATATATATATATATATCATAAAATACTTGCCATGATAAGGAGTAGTAGCAAAGTAGATGGATTCAATTCGCCAAGAAATTAAATTAAATAATTAAAGCAGAAAAGAGAACCGTGAATAATTTTATTATTGGTGGGGTTTTGAATTCATTAACTAAAGTCCAATATAAGGTCAATCTATTTTCATTCATTATTGCATTATATATATATATATATATATATATATATATATATATTCTATGAAAATGTCTGAAGTTTGGTCCATATTAATGTCTGAAGTTTCAAATGTTGATTTGAGAGGTTTGAGGTTTCAACTTTGTGGATATAAGATGTCTCCGTTAATTTTTTCTGTTAAAATTGATGGAAGTTGGTCACATGCTTGACATGTGACCGAAAATAAAATTAAACTCCCAAAATACCCTTCTATCAAAGTGTGCCCCTCACATGCTTGAAGTGAAAAGACAAAATGCCATTAAAGCCACCCCGGGGACCACCACCCCGACTCCGTCAAGCACCACCCCAGCTCCAGCGACCACCACCCAATTCCGACGACCGCCCCCGGAGCCCAATCAGAACCGTGGGGGCGGTCGCTGGAGTTGGGTGGTGGTTGCCGGAGCCGGGGTGGTGGTTGCCAAAACCGGGGTGGTGGTCGCCTGAGTCGCGTGGCGGTGGTCGGAGCCGGGTGGTTTTAATTTGACTTCAGGGGTATTTTGTCATTTCACATTTTCTCAAATAAGATATTAAATAAAACAAAATATTAAAAGGGGCAAAAGTGTCATTTCAGACAATTATGTTAAATTTAACCCTAAAATTGGACGGAAAACCTTAAATCTACAAATTTGAGACTTCAGACCTTACATATTAACTTTTACAACTTCAGACATCTCCGGTTAACATGGGCCAAATTTCAGACATTTTCTAAACTATTAACCTTATATTCTATATATCTTTGTATCTATATCATATTTATTTTGAAATATGAAACATGTGACTAACAAGTCGTGTTTGTAAAAATATATAAGGAATATAAATTATGAAAGAAAATGTTTAATTGCAAATAATATTTATAATATAATTCTAAAATCTACTTTTGTAAAAAATAATTATTTTTTACGTCTCGTATTAAAATGCTTATTCGAATTCTTTATTCCGTATTATTATTTTCGTATTTGGCCTCATCCACTAGTTAAATTACCGACCATAACTTAATTGATTTATGAAATCAGTGGATCAGTTCCACTAATCAATGTAAACTTCATATAAAAATATTAAACAATCCTTAAAAAGTGAATTAGTTTAGATTTATTTTCTTGTGAAGTAATAATTAGCTGTAATTCAATAAGATTCATTTCATCATCCTATAACAAGACTAACATTGATCATCAATATTAGGACTGTCAATTTGGGCTCGGCACGATAGTTTGACATGAACACGATACGAAAATTACGAGCTTGTATTTGATATTATTGACACGCACGACACGACACGATAACACGATTTTCACTCATCGAATCGGGTTCACTGTGCATTCTAGATACTAGGGGTGGCAACGCGTCAGGGGTACCCGCCGACCCGCGGGCCCCGACCCGTTTTTGCCCCGTCGACCTGCGATCCATGACCCGTGGGGCGGGTACGGTTTTGGAGTCGACCCACCCCACCCCGCACAGGTATCATTTGTATACATATTGCATGTATATTATATAAAACTATATAGATAATATACTACATTGTCAAAATAATAAGAATTCTAATGAGTTTGGTGTTTTGTATTTTAATTTGGATTTAAATTTATAATTTATGATTCGAATTTTCAGCTAAATATGAATATACAAATATATAATTTATGGTTTATAATTGTTGTTAATAAAATATGTGCTTCTAGTAGGCGACCCGCGGATCAACCCGCCCCGCAAGATGTATGGGGCGGGCGGATACGGGTCGACCATCTCGACCCGCGGAACGGGTACGGGTCGACCATCTCGACCCGCGGGGCGGGTACGGGGCAAGCGATACCCGCCCCGCCCCGTTGCCATCCCTACAGGCTACAGTACTAGATACCACTAGTGTGATCGGTTTAGGGTTTACGATCTGATTGCCGATCCTGTTTAAAACATTGTTAATTTCTCTTTTATCATTTTATGGGCCGTGGGCTTCCACAGTTTAATGGGGATATTGTTAGCCCAATTACGCGAGTCTAAGAATCAGCTCTCACTTCTCAGCAGGCTCTCCATTGTGACTTGTGAGTTGCAGCGGAGATCGTAGAAGAAAGGAAACCAAAACCATAGCAATGGCGTTGAGGACAGCGACTCTGAAAACCAGCAGCTCCGGGTTCATGCCGGTGCTGAGGCGGTGGACGCACGCCGCGGCACAGCCTGCGCCGATGGACTCCCTCATGGCTCCTCCTCCGATCTCATCTCCAACCTTTGTGTTGCCGGAGCACGACCAGCAAATCCCCAACAATGATGTAGGTTTCGGTTCGCAGAGCTCTGTACCTGGTATATCCATGGAGCTCATGGCCGTACCGAAAAAGAAGGTACTTAAACTTCTCGATTCTCAGATTTTGGTGCAAGGGTTTAGGGTTTTGGCAATTTAGTTTATTGATTCTGTTCCTATTTCAATCGTTTTTCGTACGCGACAATCCCTATTGAGTGCGGCTGTTTGCTTAGTTCTTGCATTTGTTTTTCTTGTGGGGCTAAATGGAAGCAGCCAAAAAAAGCTCTAAACTGCAGCCTTTGTTTAGTAAAAGAAGTGGCAGTAGATGTTCAAAGATTGTATGCAATCAAAGTTCAGTTTTTGAGCTTCGTACCTTGAATCTTAGTAGTGATTTAAGCTGTGCTGCATTTTCTGTTCATGTATTGGAGGATCTAGTTGTGCTTCTAGAGTAAATTAGTCAATGAGCTTGTCTCATTGATAGATTGAGCTTAGCTAGTCTACTTTCTTTCATAAGCTTTTGAAATGTTCATTCACATTTGCTATAATTATATTTGTGTTTCGTTAATTTTGTTTTTAATAATTAGTTCAAATGCTATTAGACATAAGGAGTTTCTCAATGTCTGAGAGTGATTCGGTTCGTGTATCTTGAGCTCTGCAGTAACATGCCAATTTTAAAACTAAGACATCAGAGAACAGTTCTGCCTTAGCAATGTGAGTAGTATTTTCTACGATGGCTTGATCGAATCGAAGTTCCTTGACCGAGGTATTAGCAGTTTTATGTTTGCAACCTTTGATCAATGTTGATAAGGTAAATGAAGGACGGAAAGATAAATATTTCAACAGATTAGATGTTCGTGTATCCTTAGGTGTGGCAAACATGAAATAGAATTATAACCAGATTGTTGTTTCTTCTTACTTTGAGTTTTGATTATCTAGAGTATAGTTGGACCTTAATGTTATTTTTCTAGTAACATTGCTCCCTCGCAATTGTTCCCTTGGAGTTAAAACTTAAAATAGTAGAAAGTTGCAAATCTTTGTTAGAAAAGTATGTAGTTGAATGGACTTTTTGTTTTTCACTTTTGTCTCGGTTAGTTCTCTTGAATCCTAGAACCTTTGTTTTGCGGCTATGTATATAATTTTTATTTTGGCCAAAGTTGATATTTTGTACCCGCTCATGGATATCTTTAAGGTTAAAAGTAGTTTTCATTGATGTAGGTTTCTCGCCACAAGAGAGGTATAAGGAATGGACCAAAGGCACTAAAGCCTATTCCTGTGATAATTCGTTGCAAGTAAGTATATTTGAATGTTTTATGATTAATTAATACTATTAGTTTGAAGCAATATATTTGAATCTTTTATGATTAATTAATCCTATTAGTTTGAAGCAATTTCAAAGCTTAGGAATCAATTCAAAGTTGAATTTGTTCATTTTGGTGGTTGATTGTTCTCAATCTTAACCATATTAGATTATATTATTTTGCCTAGTTTAAATGTTTCAAAGTGTACATACATATGTCATCTTTATTACACTATTCTAGACGAGATTAATTAATTTTTATGCTTATTCATACAAAGCAACTTACTTTATCCAAAATATGAATTATTGTAGGGGCTGTGGCCGTGTCAAGCTGCCACATTTTTTCTGTTGCAGCGGGAACCCAGGAAACATAAACGAGCAGAATTGAGTCGAATAATGATCAAGTTTGCCCTTTTTTCTTGACAATCAAAATAGTTGGTACTTGAAATGTCATTGTAGATTGTTCCAAGTTAAAACCTTTCTCAGTTTTCCATTTAGGGCTCATATATGCTTTTATATAGTCTTAATGCTTGATGGGTTACATTTAGTTAGCCCTCTGAGTTGTTGATTTCACATCAAAAGAGAATGAAATGAATCAATATTTCAGTTTGTGACTTCCCAGAAGCCAACTAATTAGTGTGGTTGAATTTTACTTGGTGTAAAGAAGGGAAATGCAGTTCTTGTGGGCAATGAAGTGCTCAATGCATGTCTTGGTTTGCTTACCATTTAATTAATGAAATAATTATTTGTTTTTCATGCATTTTATCAACTAAGCCTCTCAGGCTGCTCATTCTCACAGCATGAGCTTTAACATTCAAACCAAAAGACAGGCCCCCTTTTCACATTGTATCTCTCTAGTTTAAGTTTGAATTTTGGGAAGAAGAAGAAGAAAGATGAGGAGTGAGAAGGAGAAAGAGAAGACAAAGATGAGGGAAAGGGAGAGAAGAGCCATTACTACCAATATTTTCCGGGGATTGAGGAAGCACAGCAACTATCCTCTAACACCCCGGGCCGACATCAATCAAGTCCTTCGCCACCTTGCAGCCGAGGCTGGCTGGGTGGTCGAGCCCGATGGCACCACCTATCGACCCTCCACCTCTGTTTTACATGTGAGTTCAAACCGTTGCAATCTAATCGTAATATAAGTTACTGTTAGCTTTTACCAAAAAGTGTCAAATAAGTGCAATATTACAGAAACAAACACAACTGTAATTCATAAAAGCTTAATTTCTGTTGTGCAAGATTGGGAGTACTTGCCTGCTCTGTGGATCCTCAAGAACAAGCACCAATACAACACCGACAAGCAGTGTGGTTGTCAATTGCCGTGCCGGAGATGGAGAATGCTCGAAGCCATTGTCACCACAAAATCCTGCGTCTTTCTTGGACTCCACGGTAGCTAACGCTAATGTCAACAACTCCAATCAACTACCCATTTGCTCTAACTATGGAGGCCCAAGTCACCTCAACTAATATCATCTAATTTCTAGTATGGATGGTGCCTAACTGTCTAATGTGATAGAGAAGTTACTTTTACTGGCGGTGTAAGCAAACAAAAAAAGCATCTAAATATTGTTTTGCATTGCCTATCAAAAGCTCATATCTAGACGATACGAAGAAATGCGACAAGTTCTTAATTCCATGAGAGCGATGAGCATGCATCTTAATCTTATCTTTGGATAAAACTCATTTAAATTATGGAGATGGATGGTTAGAAACCCGGGATTTCTCCTGGCAAAGGGGCGAGTTCGTTCTTAGTGAATCTTTCCTCGTCGTAGAATGAAGCATTGACTGTTCTTCCACCAAAAAACCGACCGCCCAAATCGACTAATGCCTTGGTTGTTTCTTCAGATCGCTCAAATTGAACAAAGATTCTGACTGCTTCTTCAGCTGGGAAATTTGGTTCAGTGATCTCAAATATAAGGACCCGAGTCACGGTCCCGTATTTTGCACATTCTGATCCCACTTCCTCTTCTAGCTCGTCGTCCACCTCGCCCGGCCCAACCTTTAATGAGAATCAAGCATGAAAGGGTTAAGATAGATCCAGTTCAACTCTTTTGAGATATAATACTAGGTATATTTCCCCTTAAAAAAACCAAAAACCAAAGATGATCATCTCATTTAGGCATTGATTAACCAAAGTTAACATATCTCAAATAAAAGCAAGAAAGTTCAGCTCAGGAACTTACAACCGATGGACTTGAATAAGTAAACGGCATGCTTTACAACAAGATTTAAAACTAACAATAGTAACATAATCCCAAAATCTAGGTGATACTAAAGAGATATGGACCTTGATGAATGGAGGTCATTTGACCAAATGAAGAACAATCAATAGTCTCAAAAACTAGACAAAACTAAAGAGATTAGGACCTTGAAGAAGGAAATGGCATGGTTTCCAGCAGGATTAAGACCAACACAAGCAAGGACATAAATGTAATAACACTGGACCAAACTTCTGAAAATATATTCACATTTCATTTTTCATTATGCAGAAAAACAATATTCACTGAAAGAGAATGCATGGGCAGGGGAAGAGGAGTACTAGTAGAGGTCAGAAATTGCCAATTCAAGACTTCCGCTTTGTCCCTTCGATTTAATTGGATGAAGAATGCAGAGACAAGGCACTCGACAAAGTTGAACAAAATCTAGCTGTACAGTACTCATTGATAACAAAGTATTCAGGGCTTCAAAGGAAAGGTTATTGGGGTCAGTGAGGACAGCATTACCAAACAGAATGACCCTAAAACTTCAAGGAGGTTCTAATGTCATTCAGAAGGAACTTCAATTGTAACTGAGAATACTGTCTCTCTCGAATATAAGACTGCTCAATCATCAGATCATATTGAAACCAAAGAAGGCTATAGAACTGTATGTCTTTGTCTGTTGAATTTTTCCCTTTCCATCTACCCTTAGAATTAGGCATACATTCATAATAATATTAATAACAGTAGTAACAACGGGCAAAGGGAGAGATCTGCCATATTTTTCATGGTACTCAAGGAATAGCAAAACCATGAAGGAGAGGACAATGGCTGAGGTACCTAAATCTAGCAGGGTTTTCACTCCAAGAGATCCAGTCATCTAATTCACAAGGAATGAATTTGATAAAAAGAATTAGGTTTAACAGAGAGACAATGCATAAAAATGACTTGTCACAATCTTCATTCGTAAATGCTTGATTCAAGGTAGCAAGGCAAATGAACATTAGCAGTAATCCACATGATGAAGCCATAATGCCATGATTCCAAAATGTAAATGAAATAGATGGATAAAGCCAAATACCATGTTCTTTAGCAGCAAAACCCGTGTAGGAGCACTATTGAAGCTAACACTCTTGACCTTCTTTTCAGGGGCAGACTTTGGCTCACTTGCATTAACAATGACCCCAGCTCTCCTATCCGTCTTCTTCGCCATTAACGGAGTCGTAATTCCCTGCTCCTGCTTCCCCAAGCCTTGGCCCTGCTTCCAACCCATCTTGGCCATCATTCTCTGAGCAGCAGTCATCTGCCCACCAGCTCCAACTCCAAGCCCCAATGTCTCCGACTTTCCAATAGTAAATCCATCTACATTCCCAGGTGGTGATGGTGACCGAGGTGGAGCACCGCCACTCATGGCTGCTCGCCGCTTCCAAGCCTCCTCCCCTGATATATTCCTCTCCTTATCTCTATCTCTATCCCTATCCCTCTCTCTCTCCTCCTTTTCTCTCATCTCTCGCTCCTCCTCCTCTTGCCGCCTCTTCTCCAGCTCCCTCCTCCGCTCCGCTTCAACTTGCTTCCTCTTTCTCTCCTTCCGGTACTCCTCGTAGTCATTTGGCTTTGCAGGATCGTACTCCTCAACAATCATCGACGTAACGCCCACTAGTGCGGGATGCACAGCCACGTCATCCGGCGGCGCGAACACCGGCGCGGCCACTATAGGCTTCGGCTGCGGTGTCGAGGCTTGAGGCTTTGGCCTGTTTTGGGATCTGAGGATGGTTTGAGGGGTCAAGGGTTTGCGGAGAGCGGCAGGGGCGAACTTGGCGCTGCTTGACCATACGGTGGAGCTGCTGCTGCCGCTAGGGTTGTCCTCATCGTTGGAGGAGGGCGGAGGTAGGTCTCCGTACAATCCGCCGAGCATGCTCTCCGAACAGAAACTCCGATTCTTCCACCAATGTCGCAGCGAAGATACAATCAATGTCCAAAATCTCTGCAGCGATTGAAGGAAGTAGTCGGAAGTTAGCTAGAGAATGAGCATGAGTGTAGATTGGAGGTATCAGCTCAATTAACGAGACTAGGGTTTACCAGGATTCTAGGGCACAGCAGCAGCAGATTGTCGAAGATGGAGCAGATTTGGCCGGAAAGCAGGAGCTGATATCTGAGAACAGAGAGACGGACTAATTCTTTGAAGATGGCCACGATGTGATCTCTTAAAAGTTCAGGAGTGAAAGTATACGTAAAGGAAAGTTGTAGGCGTTTTTAACATTTTCATTTATCATCTATAATCCTTCCTGAGTTCATAAATGTTATTGTCAGGTTGAATCTTGTGTATTTTTGCTTACACATTTGGCACCATAGAGTTCCTAGAAAGATTGATTACACCAAAATTTGCAACTCGATTTTCTATTCATCTTGAAGATACAACAAGTTTTTAAAACCAATCATAATAATATTATAGGGTTAATAACTAAAAAACTGTCCAAGATTTAACCTATGTTAAAATTAGGTGTCTGAAGTTTGAAATGTTAAAATGGACTGTCCAAGTTTCATTTTTGTTGAAATTTGGTGTCTCGGTGTAATTACTTTATAGAAGTCAATTCCGACGAAACCGTCTGTCAAATTCGAGCTCTCATACACACTATCTTCTTGTCATCTTGCCGGGACTGTTACCTAAAAAGTTGGTCACATCCAAGCAAGTAAATCTCGCTCTATTGTCCTTAGAAAATGGCTCTACACTACTCTTCTAGAAACTTTTTTTTTAATGTTCAATTTTTAGGTGAAATTTGACGATTTTGTGAAAAGTAAAGAGCGATGGATTATGAGTGGATTGGTGGGTTGATGAAAATGATGGAATGAAGATGAAAAGAGCACAAAGACACCAAATTTCAACAAAAATGAAACTTGGGACAGTTCATTTTAACATTTCAAACTTCAGATACCTAATTTTAACATAGGTAAACCTTGGACAGTTTTTTAGTTATTAACCCAATATTATAAATCGAACACACAGCAAGTCAAAATTTGGAGCAACAGGGGACATCATGAGAGTGAAAACTAAGATTCAGCAAGCTTCAGAGAATGAATGGCAACTCCGTTCTTCACTCCGGCTACACGTCCCCACCTTCCTAGCCGAGGTTCCTGCTCCAAACAAACATAATCAAACTTCACCTTTAAAAAATAAGAATTTAAAAAAGTCTAAAATTTTTCATGTTATGATTTGCTGTCTCAACTTTCTATGTGCAATTTAACGTCCAAAAACCGATTTTGACGTTCAATTAGCATAATTTTGACTTAAGTTGCAATGAAACAATAATAATAAGGGTTGAGAACCTAAAAACAGTCTTTTAGTATAGGTCATTGCGATTTTGACAATAAAACCTACACCAAAACCGTACGGAAAAGTGAAAAGCAACAAATCTTATACACATCTGACATCGAATCGCAAAAGAAGAAATTGAAACAGCAAATCGCAACATGACCTATACTTCAAACTTCTTTTAGGTTTTTAACACAAAAAATGCAACTTTTACATAGCACAACAGTATTGAACATTATAGAACCTAACCTGTCCGACTCCAGCTACTATGAATTTCCCAGACTTTGCGAAAGCTATAGAATTAACAAACCCGGCCTGCATTAAAGAGGGGCGTGAAATTAGGTCTATTTATCACAATTCATGAAATTATCGAAAATGAATCAAGTTTATAGAGAGGGATGTGATAATTTTTACATACCAATGGAAGGTCAAACAAGGGTCGTACTTCTTTGGAGGCTTCGCTTCCCAGATTCCATAAACGGACATAACCATTCCCTGCTCCTGATGCTGCGAGATCACTGCCTCTGCACACAGAAACCGAACTAACCCAAGAATTCGCGGTAGAAAACTGACTCTTGCCTCCATTTTCTGCTGCAGGGATCAACCATAAACAAAGGGAGCCATGAAATAAGTACCAGCCTTTTGAAGTAGTTGGGCTAACAAAGTAACCCATTCTCAGATAACAAAGTAACTTTTTTCAGATAGTGAAAAAAGAGCAAATTTCTTTTACCTATATGACCATTGGGAATGAAATCAGTAGTCTCTTGATTAGAAATGGCTGCAGAAGGATGGGCATTCTTGACAATGGAAACGGGTTTCTTGCGAAGCATGCTCCAGAGTTCAATGCTTCCATCATCGGATCCACTTAAGTAATCGCTATTGCTGATGAACCGACAACATTCTAGAGAAGACGCTGGAGCACGGAAGACTACTCTAGACTCTTCTGGCACCTGATTCAACATGAAATTAAGGCACTTCCATCTCAAGAATAATTTTGGACCGTAACCAAGCTATCAATATGCAGCTGAAGCAAAAACCTTAAAACCCCCCTATCTAGCTATTTAACTATCCATTTTCTATCAAGGGCAACCAAAGTACTACAACAGAATCGGTTACGCTGGGAGTAGGGAAAAACAACCAAGAAAGTACTTCAAAAGTAATTTTCTTTGAACAATTGGAGTGTAAAGGATCCAGAACAAGAGCTTCCATCATGAATGCAAAAAGGGGTTACATAAACAGGACATACAAATAAGTACGATAAGTTATTTTTCCAGGCAAAAACTTGTATATTATATGCAAATGCCATTATGGAGTATCTCCAAACATGAAATAGATCAATTTGATCATCAAGCAAAAGGGTTCTGAGACATCAGCCACCAACAGATAATAAGAATGTACCTTAAACAACTGCATGGTTCGATCACGACCAACGGCTAAAACACGCTCCTTTCTTAGACAATCTATAGCTAACACTTCACTTTGGTGACCGAATAATGTATTGATGTAAACTCTGTCATCGCAATTCCATATCTTTATAGTTCTATCATATGAACCAGAAAAAAGCTCTGCTGTTCCTTGCCTAAAAGTTAAACAGGACACAGGTTTTTTGTGACCAGAAAAGGCCTGCAAAAGTACCAAAGGAAGCAACAAGATCCATAAGTTTTGAGATGAAACAGTAAATAAAGCACTAAACTTCCATAATCTCCGATGAACCAAAAACTAGGTAAGCAAATCTAGGATAGGGACACTGTTACCGAGGATGAGTTGATCAAATACCTCCATATTTTATTTCTTGATGAAAAGTTACCGTACCTCAACTCTTCAATTTTTTATTGACGGGTGATGATAATAATATCACTTTTAAAGCACCAAGACAGTTCAGGATCTACATTAACGAATAAATTCAAGTCTTCACTTAAATTCATGAAGCTAATAGAAGGGAATTCAGTTAAAGAACTGTGACTTCTATTCCCACATGATCTTTGAGTAAAAATTATGTAACACATGTTCTATAACCACCAATCTTCCAACTATCTTCCACAAATAGATACACATTATCATCTGCATTACAAACTGGATTCTAAATGTAAAAACTGAGAAAATCACCTGAATATGCTCACGAGAACGGGTATCCCATAAGTGAATGTGGCGGTCCAACCCTCCAGTTGCCAAATATTTCCCATCAGAACTCGCAGCTAATGCCAAAACCTGTTTGCTCCGCTTAGATGCACGGCCTTCAAGATCCTTCATCCCATGAGACTTCAGTATTTCATTACTAGGCCATTTGTATTCCTCACGTTTTCCACTAGCGACATCCCAATGGAAGATCGTGCCATCTTTAGAAGCTGAGAAACCCCTTGAATCATCATCAGACAAAGCTACAGCTGTAACAGATTGGTGATGCTTAACCAATACACGAAATGCGTCCCCTGTTTCTGGCTTTTGAACCCTTCAAATGAGAATTAAGGCAACAAATGTTAGCATAATCAAAAGGGTGCATTATTTAATTAGCATGCATCATGCACTTATCCTGCATACAAAATACCAAGCTAACATAAAAAAATCAATTTTTTTTTTCAATCGTAGAGGTACTATCTTGAATTGTTTGCAAAGTGGATCAGCAAGTTTTTAAAGTTTTCTAACATCATATTAGCTCAATACATATGTTGAAGCAAAACTAGCACCAATAGAAAACGCACACAAGCATCACAACTACTAAATTTGAAAGTTGAAAAAGTACCCGGAAGCAATCATTCTGCGTGATCTGCCAGTCTCCTCGAGCTGCTCCTGCTGCAACAACTTTGAAACCATCGAATCCCTTAAACCTTCCCTCTCACCTTCTTCATCGTCATCATCTTCATCCTTATCTTCCTGTTCCCTCTTCGCCATCGCTCTGATTTCTTCCAAATACGCTTTGGCCACTCTCTGCCGCTTTTCATCAGCAGTTTCCTTCTCGAACTCATCCTCCTCCGGTTCCCCATTCTGGCCAGCGTCGAAGTCCCCATCTTCCAAGGAATCGTCGCTGTGTATCTCACCGCCATCCTCATCTTCGTTATCTCCATACTTTGGTCTCTTCCGCTGGTCGAAAAAAGAGTCCTCGTCTTTCTTGCGACTCTTCCCCCCGCCGCCCCCGCCTCTAGCTTTACCGCCGTCTCTCTTCCTCGAACTCTTGTCCTTCATGATTAGATGTCTCAACGGAAATACAATGCGGTGGTTGCTCTATTGGAGAAGGAGCTTGAGCCTGGGAAATGCGTTAAGGTTTTACTAGGGTTTAACAAAACAGCCACTCGCCGAACGAAGCTGAAGAAGCGGCGCGAGATAGCTGGGAAATGAGGTTTCGTTTTAGGCTTTAGTTTAGCCAGTGTTTTCAGCAGGACCGGTCATTGAACCGGAAAAGTGACCTATCTGACGGTTTGCGTTTGTTTATAGGGCCGGCAATGATGCGGTGAAAATCAAATAACCGTAGTTATTCGCACCATTTACCGTAATAATAAACTGGAATCTATAACCGTGATTATAACCATCACCGCTATATATATATTAGTAACATTACTAATATTATATAAATATTAATCATCAAATTTTATAATATGCATTCATCCTAGACCATTTGTTTTTCATCCATTGAATATAGTGCATTTATTCTCTTTGAAACTTAATATAGAACTTAGTCTCAATCTCTCAGACTCTCATTCAGATGGTCTCGGTTCACTTCTTTGCAATTAGTTGTGCTAACCCTAAAATATTAAAAAAATGTTTTTTTTTAATTAAGTGAACATGATTATGTTTAATTTGGATTTCGTGTACGAAACAATGAATATATTTTTATTTGGATTTTTTGTATGAAACAATGGTGTTGTATTAGTTTGAATAATTGTGTTGGATATGGTTTAACCGTGGTTAAAAACCATGGTTATGGTATGAATAATCATAACCGCAATGGTTATGGTCTGAGTGAAAAAAATGTGGTATTGTTATAGTATTAGTGATATTCGCACAATACCCTCACCATCGCCAGCCCTAACCGAGATCCAAGTTATTATAGATAATATTCCATTGGTTACTTGATTTAAGTTTATTTTATATTGCTCATTTTAAAAAAGTAACTTTCGATTAAATATTCATTTTTGAAAGAAAATAAAATAGTAACTTCCGATTTATTCATTTTTGAAAGAAAATACTAGGGTGCATATTCCGCGCATCGCACGTGGTAACTTACTAAATATATATAATTAACAAACTAACATTAGATGAAATTTATAATGACAATTGGTAATATGTTGAAACATTAATATTTTAAAATAAAAGATCAGTTTAGAATTTGAAAAAGGAAATGAAAGACTGAAAATTTTGATATATAAAGTACTATTCCACAAATTCATAAATAAAATTTTAGATGTCTGTAACGCCTGCTACCTTCGGTCGCCGAGTCCGCGTTAAGCCTCTGTTCTTCAATAAATAGGACTTCGATGACCACCGGCGAGATCTCGCCGGTGATAGATAGGGCTCCGCCACTGAGACTGTCAGCCGCATGTACCGTCTGATACCTTCGTTTGACCTGCTCCGCGTCTAGCGTTTGTTCTTCAACATATTTATATAAAAGATGTGTGGAGAAATCTGAAGGAGATGGCCTCGATTATCCCATCTACGTTGAATTGAATTGAAGTCGCATCGCTTCTCTCCTCCAAATATTGAACTCGACTCGAATAGGCAAAACAAAAAACCTCGATTAGGCTCGCGAGCCTCTCGAGTCGAGTACCTCTGAACTCGTACTCCACTCGACTTCAGAAAAAGCTCGACTCGAGCTCGACGCGACTCGACTTGAAATTTACCGAGTCAAATTCGAATATCGACCGAGCCGATCTCGAGTAACTCACGAATAGCTAGACTCTTTATATATATACCCTACGACTGTGCATTTATCCATACATTAACTTTAAACTGAACTGTTTGTGAACTAAGCTATCTAATTTTTTAATAATTGATTTGGTGATAAATTGATCTATCCAATGTAAACTGAATCGAATTGGTTTGACTATAGAAAAATTAAAAGCCGACAACAATTTCTTGTTCTACATCAACATAATTGATTTTCAATTTTATAATTAAATCAATTCAACTAACTATTATCTACTTGTTTTTGTCTTTACCAATTCAATTTAATTCAAATACAATTCGTTTGAACCGAATTTTATACTCAAACCTCTTTATGGCACGATAATTAGAAACTGATTTATATTAACTTAGAAACCAAAGTGGTAACACCTTATCGAACAAATATTTTCCTACAAGAACATAAAACATATACTAATGAATCATAAATGAAACTATTCACCCTTCATTTTGTTTCCAACTTACTTGTTACCCAAGAAAACCTCCCAACCGCTATAACTACCATCTAACTGCTTGCCGGCGGCGCCGAAGGTGTAGTAACCGCACCGCCATTTCCTTCTTCGATCTTCTTCCACTCCATTCCGACCTCCTTATCCTTGTTCTCCCCCGATTCCTTCGCGGTGTCGTACGATGCGTGCAAACCGAAGAGGAGGTAGTAAACCAGCAAAGCACCGGTCCACATTCCGAACCGCTGGAACGACTTTTTATCGATCGACCCCAACAAGAAGATATTGATCGCGATCGACGCGGAGGGCAACCACGGGACTAGAGGCACGCCCCAGAGCTTCGGGTCCCGCGCGTGTGGGACGAAGAAATGAATTGCCATGGTGGAGAGAATCCAAATAGGGACCGTGATGCAGTAGCCGATCCAGTCGTGCTTGCCGCTTAGACCCCAGTACGCAGCGGACCCGATTGATGATCCGATTATTAATGAAAGGAAGACGATCAACTTGTTGCGGTCCGAAGTTGTCGTGACCCCGGTGACATAGTACCTGTTCAACGTTATAATGAAAAATAAGTCATTAACTCGCGTTTTGTGCAAAAATATAATTTAAACGGATTGCGAAGGGTTTTAGGGTTAAATCCTAATTTCTAAAGAGCTGCCATTAGTTAATTATTAAGCTAATTAGAAATCTGAATTGCTTAGAGAATAATGAATTAAACACCTAGATCTGTATCAATCTACAAACAGAGATTCGAACTCGGAAAATCGAGTGTTTATATTACCGTCTAACGAGGAGCGCAACGGCCACGAGCATGAAGATGAACAAGGTCGAGATCGACAAAAGGTTAGCCAATATACTGAGCTTCGTGAAGAACGCGACCACCGCTGTCGCCGCGAGCATCACCACCGTCGCGTTCACCGGAGTCCCGGTCTTCGCATTCACGTGTGCAAACCAAGGCGGCATCATGTGGGTCCGAGCAATATGCGTCAAGTACCGCGCCTGGCCCACCGACCCGACCAACAACACCGTGGTCATTCCCTTCAGAGCCCCGGCCGCCACAATATACTTCGCCCAGTCCATCCCGACCGCCGAAAACGCCACCGAAAACGGCGCATTCTCGTCGACCTGGTCCCACCGCTGCATCAAGCACAAAACCACCGCCAACGCACAATACGCCGCCACGGTGATCACTATCGACGCTACGAGCCCGATCGGAATATCCCTCGCCGGATTCTTCGTCTCCTCCGCTAAAGTCGACACCGCGTCGAAACCCACGTAAGCGAAGAACAAAACTGCGGCCGAGACAAATATCCCCCGGGCACCTTCGGGAGCGAAGCCATAGTCGGTGTAGTTTTTGGTGTCGGCCTTGGTGAGGCCGGCGATGATGATGAAGAGGATGATGATGACGTGGAAGACAGAGGCGATGTAGTTCAGGCGAGACGAGCCTTTGGTGCTTAGTACGGCGAAGATGCAGATGACGAAGCAGATTCCGACGGCGATTGGGTCGAGGTGGCTGTAGTCGTCGGCGAGGTGGGGGGCGTGGATGAGGAAGTCGGTGGGGTCGTGGTTGAGGAGAGTGGCGAAGTAGGATGTCCAGGAGCGGGCCACGGCGGCGCCGCCGATGACGTATTCGAGTAGGATGTTGCCGGCTGCTATGAAGGCCATAAAGTCGCCTAGCTCCACTCTTAGGTAGGCGAATGATCCACCTGGAATTAGAAAGCACAGATAGGATGTCAAATTTTTGTATTAAATTTGTATAATTGGAGTTAACACAAATTGTAGTTTTACATAAGCTTAATTAACAATTTAATTAATAAATAGTTTAAAGTGTAGTTCTATTGATAAAACTTTCATTGCTTTGTGAAGACTAACAGTTAAGTTTCATTATTTATTATTCTTAAAAATAACAGAATAATAAATAAACTGTTTAAAAATGGAAAACAATTTTTAAAATAAATTCATTTAAAAAAATGATATAAGAGTTTTTTAAAAATGATTTTTTTTATAGAAATAAAACTCCACATATTAGGTTTTTATTTTAAGAAAACTACATTTTTCATTTTTAAAATATTAATGCATATAATTATTTCAATCTTTTTTAATTGTTAAATAATCTATGCATTTTTTTCTTTTTAAAAAATAACATAAACAATATGACTTAAATGTAAAGTTGAAACAATAATAAATTGTTGTTTACAAAAACAATGAACTACACAAAATACTTGCCTAGTTTAAATTCTATAAATTCAGCAAGTATAGTAATCTTAATTAAAGTATAATAATCTTTAAGTTAACCCAAAGTAAAATACGTATGATATTTTTATTGCCACAAATGCGATTAATATATATTAGATTGAATATTTTGGTTAAAAAAGAAAGTTGAATATTTGTATTTTCTATTGTGATAATGGAGTAGTCTAACATTGACTCTCTACGCCGGCGTTTGGACGATACATCGAACATTAATTAATTACTTTATTTACACGATTTTATATTCCTTTTCAAACATATATTTCAAAAGAAAAAGAAATAAAAATTCCAAAATTGAGTAACATCATAATAAGATAGTGATACTATCTATAAGTCGAATGAGATTATTTTATAGGCTAGTAAATTAAAATTACCTGCGACGGGGATTTCCACGGCGAACTCCGTGTAGCAGAAAACCGACAACATGGCGGAGACGCCGGAGATAACAAAAGACAGCACCACCGCCGGACCGGAATGCTCCCTCACCTCCAGCCCGGTCAACACGAAGATACCCGACCCGATGACCGCTCCGATCCCGAACCACATCAGATCCCACCACGTCAGCGTCTTCTTCATCTCGTGCAGACTTCGCGCCTTCACCTCGTGCAGCTCCGTCGAGTCCTTGGATCGGGTCAGGACCCGATCCACCAGCCTCGCCGGAGTATCGGCGATGGCTTTCACGTAATTTGGCCAGCTCTTGAAGGACTCTTCGGGAAAGAAATCATCTTTGCTGCACGAACACCCCCTCCGCTTCACCAACCCTTCTCCCATGTTTTGATCTTCCTCAATTCCTCAGAAACAAACAACACCTATATATACAGCGGCGATATATACAATGAGTTACAGAGCATATATATATATATATATATATATATATAGTGTGAAATCAGCAGCTAGCTAGGATCTGTCGAATGAGAATCTGTGCAAAGGGAACAAGACAAACTCACCTTTATACCACAGTTGTAGGTATAATTCCTGCTAAGAAAAATGGTGGGTTCAAGTGGGAACCATGGAAGGAGACGATGTATATATATTTATGAAGGAGAGACGATATTATTTATATATATATATATATGGGCAAGAAGAAGAAGAATCGAGCTGTCTTTCCGAGTTAAATACATACAGTCTCTAAATATAGAAAATATATAGTGTGGGCTGTTTTTTCCCCTTATTATTTTTACATATATATTAATTAAGTGTGAAGTAAATTAATTACTCTCCTGTTAAGTCCTATTGTAAGCGAGTCGAGCCGAGTATTAGACTGCCTATACTTAACTGCATTAAATAAGCGGAATTCGAGAACTTTTTAAGGCTCGCAGTAACAAAATTCGAGTATTGACCGAATCAGTTTCAATAACTTTTTTTAACTTATTAGTCCTAGTTCTGCTACCTGTAACTAGGTTCAAATTAATTGATTTCTAGCTCCAAACTGTGAAGAAAAAGTGAAGAAAAAGTTGAATATTATTATGGGTTAATAACTAAAAAACTGTCTAAAGTATACCCTATGTTAAAAAGGTGTCTGAAGTTTGAAATGTTAAAATGGACTGTCTCAAGTTTCATTTTTGTTGAAATTTGATGTCTCTGTGCGTCTTTTCATCTTCATTCAATCATTTTCATCAACCCACCAACTCACTCATAATCCATCACTCTTTAATTTTCACAAAATCGTCAAATTTCACCTAAAACTTGAACATTAAAAAAAAAGTTTCTAGAAGAGTGGTGTGGAGCCATTTTCCAAGGACAATAGAACGAGATTTACTTGACCGGATGTGACCAACTTTTTAGGTGACGGTCCCGGCAAGATGACGAGAATGGAGTGTGTATGAGAGCTTGAATTTGACAGACGGCTTCGTCGGAATTGACTTCTCTAAAGTAATCACACCGAGACACCAAATTTCAACAAAAATAAAACTTGTCCTGGGACAGTCAGTTTTAACATTTCAAACTTCAGACACCTAATTTTAATATAGAGTAAACCTCGGACAGCTATAAAAATTTGATATTTTAAAAATAAGAACGGTCAAACCTAAATCCAAACTATATGGAGTTGAAGAAAAAAAACTTGTTTCCTCAAGTAAATATAGTTAGGCACCTAGATTATAAATCCATCCAAGTTCAGAGATTAAGTTCCGGAGATTTTTTACGATTTAGAATACATGGCCAAACCTCCATCTACCTTACTATATTCACTAATTTACCATTTTTTAGCATCTTATTACTTCAATTAACTCATCTTAACATCATACTCTTCCTTGCAATTCGATTGATAAAGGAAAGTATAAAAATCCATCCCAACTAGACTGATTTTTACATTAATGTCAATGTCACACCCTACATAAGAGGGTCTAAGATTTTTTAAAAAAAAAAGTTAACAAGTCTTTTGGTCTATGATGTTTGACAACTTTTGGATTTTGGTTCATGATGTTTTTTACCTAGTTTTAGTATCATATGTTTGTAGATTTTTTTTCTAGTTTTGGTCTAACCGTTACATTCCGTCCATTTTTTGACATGTTCAAGTCACCTAATCCACTCTAAACTTTAAATTTAGTCCCTCTAATACTTTCTTAACATTTTTTTTGTTCAATTTAGTCCCGAAATTTCAAAATTTCAACTGGGATCAATTTTGAAACTTCGGGACTAAATTGAACAAAAAAAAAGGTTAGTAAAGTATTAGAGGGACTAAATTGAACAAAATTGAAAGTTTAGGGTGCATCACGTGACTTGTACATGTCAAAAAATGGACGGAATGTAACGGTCGGACCAAAACTATAAAAAAATCTGCAAACATATGGTACCAAAACTAGGAAAAAAAAACATTATGGACCAAAACCCAAAAATGATCAAACATCATGGACCAAAAGACCTGTTAACCAAAAAAAAAAATCATAATTTTCACGGTAGGTTATCAACACAAAAAAACTTCGATTTTATCAAATAAAATGTTTTTCATCATAATAACGTTCATCAAATAATTAGCGATTTCAGGTTAAAATCCTATTAAGTCCGGGAAAAAAAATAAAAATTGTATATATACTTTTAGTAAGCACTTTGTCTCTAATAAGTTGATTCAGTATGGATTATGATTATTCTAAATTCTAAATTCTAAATTCGAAAGAATTAATGTACGGTGAAGAAGCTACCTGTTTGTCGATGTATACTTTTTATTTCAATCGACTTTGATGGATAAATTTCGTGAGCGGCCGAATATGTGTTCTTCTTTCTGTCGCCTGTCAACAAATATGAGGTATATTTGTTGTAGAACCAATATATAGTTATTATACAACAATTCGATCTTTACGATGATTATTAGGGATAAGTAAATATTTAATTATCCTAATATTCCATACAATTTTTCTTTGAGATAATATCAAGATGAGGCGAGTTTAATATAGTTTAAGTAAAAATCATAATGTGGAGAATAAAAACTGGTTTATTAATTCTTCTCTCTCTAAAAATTAATTACTAAAAGATTTATTGTATTAATATAAAATAGGGTTAAAGGTACTTTTGATACTACATGTTTGACCGAATGTGGCTTTTAGTACTGGATGTTTAGTTTTGTATACTTTTGGTACCAAACGTTTGAAAAAATGTGGTTTTTCGTACATCCGTTAGTTGGCCGTTAGTTTTGGCCGTTAAATGACATGTGCAAGTCACATGATCGACTCTAAACTTTTAATTTTGTTCAATTTAGTCCCTCAAATATATTCCTAACTTTTATTTTGTTTAACTTAGTCATAACACTTCAAAATCGGACCCAATTAAACCAATCGAATTCAATTGACATTGCCCCATTTGGGTCAAATTTACCCAATTGGAGATAGGTTCCAATTGGGTTCGATTTTGAAGTTTTAGGACTAAATTAAACAAAAGAAAAGTTATGAATATATTTGAGGGACTAAATTGAACAAAATTAAAAGTTTAGAGTCGATCACGTGACTCGCACATGTCATTTAACGACCAAAACTAACGGCCAACTAACGGATGTACCATAAGTCACATTTTTTCAAACGTTTGGTACCAAAAGTATACAAAACTAAACATCCAGTACTAAAAACCACATTCGGTCAAACATGTGGTATCAAAAGTACCTTTAACCCTATAAAATATTTTAATTAAGATATTCAAAATCAATTTTCATCATATTCTATCCACCTTGGTTTCGCTCATTATTATGTAAATGGATAAAATCACTGTGTTGGGATCAAGTTGACGTGGCCCTGAGCTTCTGATAATGGACTTCGAGGTCTCACCGCTGGCTAACTCCTTTAGATGTTTATCTCGACCTCGAGGAGTACTTAGTTTCCTTTAGGGCGCTTTGGTAGGCGAGGACCTGAAAAAGTTTGTGGATTTACCCCTTATTCCACTCCGAAGCTTAAGTCAGTAATGGAATATTAGAGAATACTGTAAAACTATATCAATGTAGCTTGAAGTATTGAAAATATTCCCCTATTTATAGGGGAAGGTTATACCGACTTTAAGTGGCGGCAGCTGTGTTTTGATTGGCTGCTCAGTGGTGGTAGCCGCCTTTCTCTGATTGGTTGAGGGTGACGGTGAAGTGTCAGTAGGTGACAAGCAGGTCGCCGCCTCATCATCTCTTACTGTCAAAGGTTTCTCTAACTAGGTGATAAGCAAGTTGCCACCTAAGTTTTACCTTGAGAGGAATGTTTCTTTAGGCCTTAAAGGCGACAAGCAGGTCATCAGCTGGCACATCTTCCTTAGAGCGGAGGTTTCCTTTGAGGTGGCAAGCAGGTCACCAGCTGGTACCTCTTCCTTAGGAGGGGAGGTTTATTCCTGTGTTTTGTAGCTGTCAACTCGAATTATATTTGAAGAGGGGTTTCTTGGTAGTACCTTGCCGCCGACTCGACTCGTGCCTTATTCTTATCCTTAGAAGGATGAATATTCATCGACTTATCTTTCTGGGATCTCGTCTTGGATGTTTTCGACTTCCTTCTGCTTTGTCTTCAATAACCGTTAACCACACAACCTATCTATGGTTACCTTGAATCATATTCCAACATAGTGTTTAAAATATATTTTGTATAATATGTTATTTCTTAAAAATAAAATTAATTTTTTTATTTACAAATATAACACAAGGGTGACTAGTTTGTGGTTCTTTTTAAAAACCTATTGAGCGTGTGAACCCTAAGTGTCAATTGTCTTCTAGGATTCACCACGCCCAGTGAGTTTTTTTTTTTTTTTTTTTTAAACACAAAACCAGTAACAATTGTGTTATATCGTATATGAAAAAAAAAAATTATTTTTATTTCTTGTAATATGTAATATTTATTATTAGATTTACCTATTATGTATATTTATTAATAATAAATAAAACTAATTTTTTATGGCAATTAATGTTCTTTTGTAACTAATGGTAATTAATATTTTAGAGAGAAGAATTAATAGACCCACTTATTCTCAACATTATGATTTTTACTTCTACAATATCATTAATATGTTATCAATTTTTTATTGGCCGAGTCAATATCGTAAGCGGCTCAATCTAACTAATAATTTATCGCTAATTAGAGTTAGAGAACGCAATAATGAATAACCAGAGATTCGATGGCAAATAAATGCGTGAGTTGACTATAGTAACCTGCACATGCTCATATGGATGAGCTCCTACGAAGATTCTTCCACCGTTTGGTCGTCGTCTACTCTCCTATAGTGAATGAAATACCATAATTTTTATAGTCATCCTAATTTTTAAATTTATGTGGCCAATTTTTTTCTTAAATTTGAATATATATATATTACGTAATTGAAAGAAATCAACACCCTTGGCCCTATCCTCTAAAACTATAATTTTAGTTCGATAAAAAGTTCATGACACAATTTTAACAGATGTCATATATTGTTTGAATATAACTGAATAAGTCGCTTAAACACAATTGAATTAACCGGTAATTATAGGTTGTTTAGGTCCGACGACTCCGATCGGGGACTGACCTAGTCTTGGGCTAGATCAATCAGACCTAGTCCAACTGGGTGAATTGACCTAATTAGACTAGGTTCAATGGACCTAGCCAAGCCCTAGTCTAGGACTAGGTCACGTGATTTGTACATATCATTTAACAGCCAAAACACTAACGGACAAGTAACGGATGGACCAAAAGTATACAAAGTTCAAATATTTAGTATCAAAAGTATAAAAAAAAAAATACATATAATACCAAAACAAAAAACGGTCACATATATAGTACAAAACATACTTTTAATCGATTTTATTTTAATCCAACTCTTTTATTGATCTTAATATTGATGATGATAGATAAGGTTGAGAATATTCCTGCTAGCTTGTTTAATCTAGCTAAGCTAGTCCAGTTTAATGACTTGCTCTGCTGTCCAGTTGACTTTGAGAATTCTTCACTATAACAATATCAAATATTACAGCTGGTAGAGCACCATTATTATGATATTGATTTATTGACTCACATTGGGATGGGATGGGATGTAGGAATATTCAGATTCACAAATTTGTATTATTTGTATAGAAATGACATCCTAAGTCCTAAATCATAGGGTTTGCATGTAATGTAAAATAAAAGTCAGCAAGATATCGTTTTCGGCCGGACAAGCAACTTGTGTGGGTGGGTCCACTGATTTCATGTACTTCCAAATTCAGATGTCATGTCTGATAATAATAAAATACGAAAAGGAGAATGATCTGTTGGATTTAAGAAAAAAAATGATAATAAATTTCCAAAATAATAGTCCGAGCCTTCCGACTATAAAATGAGTAAAGTTTTTACTTGTAAAATTTATTGTGAAAATTACTGGAGAAAGTTGGTGTAATACAAATGTAAAGTATTATTGTAAATTAATTCCACTTTTTTTAAAAAATTTATGTTAATTTTCACAGTTTATAACACCACTTTTTTTTATAGTTGATTTTCGGGCTATGTATCACCCTATATTGGGTTTATCATTTAACCAAAAGAAAAGAAAAACATTTAACCATAATAATAATGTCGCTTTTATTTTCTACTACAATAATAATAACTATAGTTTTTCCATCACAATAATAATAATTTGCTTCTTGAGAAATTCTATCTCTATACATTTATAAAGAGCATAGATATTACTTTTATATTACAAATCTCAATAATTTGCCTTATAAGTCGTATATGGTTTTTTTGTTTCATATTTTCAGCACATTATATAAGCACATACATTGAGGTCAACCCATTAGGCTCAGTTGAAAAACATATTCCTTTTCACCAATGAAACCCTCATAAATAATAAATCCTTAAAATCCGTGAAAAGTAAGCGCACACCCAAATGGAACTCGATACATTTCAGCGCACAAAAAGTGTGGAAAGATAAGCGCCTTGGTTTAAGGTTCACACCTTAACAACTAAAGTTAGTTGGTTCACATTCGCTTAAACAAAGTATGGCCGTCTTTTAAATTTTAATTATAATTACGTGATGGAAACAATGTTGGACTAAATATATTTTTCAATTTCTGCATAAATAAATAATAATGCCATTTTTAACACTTTGGAAACACAACCTCCCGTTTACACCTATATGTTCGAACGAGTCTAAAGGTTGTGTAAAACCACTTCTTTTAGGGTTCGTATTACTAATTTATTAGCTCAAATTTCATAAGTTAACAAATCTTTAGTTATGTTAAATTTTCTTTCATTCATTGAACGAAAATGGATACGTGCTCAATTTCAATATGTGCGATTAAAAAAAAAATACTAATAGAGTTTTAACCATTACATACATCTAGCTGGTTAGTCCCCTAAACGTAGCATAGTATAGAGAATCGATCCTCATTTTTTTAATTAAGTTATATGAATGATCTTAATACTAAGCAGAACTACTTATAATAAATAATAGTACATGTTAATACTAATAAATATATGTTTTTTTTTTACTTATTATTATTATAACAAATTAGTATAAGTTCTTTTAATATATTAATTAATTAAAATAAAATTCCGCACAAATAGGAATTAATAAGTTACCGTAGCATTAACTTTAATTTTCGTAAAAATACAAAAAATCTTGTGAAATGTTGATTATTAATTAATAATAGGGTTAACATGTCTTTTGGTCCATGATGTTTGACCATTTTTTGGTTTTGGTCAATGATGTTTTTTTTCCTAGTTTTGGTACCATATGTTTACAGATTTTTTCTAGTTTTGGTTCGACTGTTACATTCCGTCCATTTTTTGACATGTACAAGTCACGTGATCCACCCTAAACTTTTAATTTTGTTCAGTTTAGTCTCTCTAATACTTTCCTAACCTTTTTTTTGTTCAATTTAGTCCCGAAGTTTCAAAAATTCAATTGGACCTATTGTCCAATTGGGATTAATTTTGAAACTTCGGGACTAAATTGAACAAAAAAAAAGGGTTAAAAAAGTATTAGAGGGACTAAATTTAAAGTTTAAAGTGGATCACGCGACTTGAACATGTCAAAAAATGGACAGAATGTAACGGTTAGACCAAAACTAGAAAAAATCTGCAAACATATGGTACCAAAACTAGGTAAAAAAAACATCATTGACCAAAACCCAAAAGTTGTCAAACATCATGGATCAAAAGACCGGTTAACCCTTAATAATATAATAGTAGATAATTGTGCACTAAGAATAGTAAAATAAAATATGCACAAAAATTGCAAAATAAACGATTCTAAAAGTACATAAGAAAAAAAACCTACAGTCCCTCTCTTTTCTAACAAACAGTAACTATATGATATTGAGACAAAACAGAGTCGATCTCTTCAGAGACACCAACCAGGCTGCTGCTCTCTATGTAAACAGAGTCACCACATCTCTTCTATACCCTCTAACAATCAACAGCCTTGGCACATTCTCCACTAACAAATCCATGTACTCCATATAGAAGTAAGCCGGGTGGTTCAACGGCGGTGGCGGCAGACTCACCAGCACCACCGCCGCCATCCTCGAGTACCTCAGAATCGTCGAGTTCAGCTTCAGTGTCGTCGTAAGAAACTTCTCCACCTGCTGCTCGTTCACCACCACCGTCTTCCCATCCGCCATTAACGGACCTCCGTTTTTCTCTGCCGAATCTTTCATCTTCCCCAAGTAATCGCCGATTCTTCTCTGAGCGGCACCGAACGCTTCCAACGACTCGTCTGCCGCCACGTCCCATGATTTAATCGTCACCACGATTACCTCGGCCTGCATTCTTAGATCGTAGAGGAATTTTTTGACGTCGGCTTTGAGTTCCTCGGCGTTGTTGTCTTCTTCGGCGATGCAGAAGACTTGGATCTTGCAGCTCTCGAAGCTCTCCTTGGTGAGGAGCAGCTGGGAGAGGAGGAGCATGAGGCCGCCGTCTCGAACGATCCAGTACAGATCAATGGTGCCGTACTGGCGTTGGTACTCGTTGGGCCACTCGTCGAGGCCCTTCACTATCACCACCGCCTTGTTGGCCACGAGGCAGTCGTTGATTATCCCGACAAAAGTGGTTGGAATCTCGATTAGGTTCTCCCGGCGCCATATTTCTGGATACCTGTTGGAGGAAGTTGGTTAAGTTAGTTACAATCAATAGAAACGGAAATTTTATACGAAGAGAATATCAAGAGAATTTTATCAATTTTTTCTGTTAAATTTGACGGATTTTTGTCCAATAGCTCCATAAATTGAATAGCAAGAGAATATAAAGAAGAAAATAACAAAAAGACACTTATGCTTCCCTTTATCTTACATCAGTTAGTGTGTACATACAGTGAAATTGAAGAATTTATGCAAATTTGAGGTTCGTCATATTTAACAAAAAACACGGACAAAAAACCAAAAAGCAACGAAAATGAAACTTGGTACACCTATTTGCAACGAAATCAAAACCTGAAACACCTAAAAGCAACATGGTACAAACTTGAGACTGTGATTAGGTTCTGAACCCTTAGATAAAAATTTGTGTACCTCATGACGACAATGTTAGGTTTGAGGTTCCCGAGGCCCATCGTCTGGACGATACCACGGAAGCCCTCGGACATGTTCGGGGCAACCACGATCTCGGCAACTCCCTCGCAGTTCTTGTAGTCGATGTACGTCGCCAGCTGCTTGCAGGCAGTTTTGGCGTCCTCGGCACAGTCATGGTAGTCTCCATCAAGGATCGACACGAAGATGGACATTCCTCTCCCTTTCTTCTTCATGCAGTTGGCAAAGTCCGCAAGCTTCGGGTGGCACGGGACGTTATCAGGGAGCTCCCCCCACGGCCGGCAGAATATCAGCGGGATCGGGTACCAATTCTTCGGGTGCACTTGACTTGCTGCAGAAATGAAGCCAAAGTCAGAGAGGCAAGGTTTTCTATATTATCAATAGAAATCAACATTGAAGTGGAACTAATCTCAACTTTCAGAGTGTGTAAAATTGAACTGTCTTGCGTTTTTAAAGATCTTTCTAAACATTTCTAAAAGTCAGGGGGTAATTAGCCCCAAACCCTCTAAAGCTACGTCCCTGCAGATATAATGCAAACCCAGTTCAGGAATATCAGAAGCTAACTTGACAAAACAAGAACCATATAGACAAGTGGCACGTCATGATTGTGCACATAGGATAGAATTGTACCTCCCAGTGATCGAAGACTGCGGAGAGCAAGTTGGAAATAAGCACTCTTGAAACCATCACCCCAGTCACCAGCCTTGCCTTTGATACTGACATAGTAATATATAAGACTTGCAAGGGCCAGAGCTACCACAGTGAACGACCACGATATCAAGAACATAATCACTGCACGGAAAATGCAGGAAAAGAGTTAGAAGATCAGGATTGAATATGAATCGATCACCAGGGTGGAAAAGTTTAAGTGCATACCGATACAGAGAGTTGCCCCGAGAAGGGAGAGGCTCCAATGGTGAAACTTCCACCTAGGACGCCAGCTGGGTGCATCTAGAAGATCGAGAAGGAAGCAGGATAGGTTGACGCCCGCATAACAGAGAAGGAAGAACATGGTTATGGTCGGGGTGATAAGATCTAGGTTCCCGATTATGACACAGCAGATGCAGAGAAAGGCTGTGAAAAGAGTAGCAATGTGAGGTTCACTTCCATCTGCAACCTTGAAGTAGTGCAGAATCGGGAGAATATCATCGTTTGCAATAGCAGCAAGAAGGCGAGGTGCTCCTGTTAGGCTCTGAAGGGCTGCACCTAAGGTTGATAGGATGATACCGAGGTGCACTATTGCTGGGAATGGCTTAGCAACTGTAGCTGTCAGCAATCTGATTTTACAACAAAAAGAAGTCAAATTCAAAATAACATTTGACCCAAAATAAGTAAATTAATGCATACTGATTTAGCTAGATGAGTATCAACTATCAAGAACATAGATGAAAGGACATCATCGTACCTGTCTGTCAAGAGCGTCTGCCTGGTTGCAAGAGCTCCAAATAGTAGAACGGATACTAGATATAAAACTGTGGTGCTAAGAGTAGCAGCAAGTGTTCCAACCGGTATTGAACGTTGAGTGTCTTTAAGAGAAGCTGATCGATTGGAACCCGCCATTATTCCAGTCACAGCAGGAAAGAACAGACCAACCAATGCACTAAATCAGACTAAATATGTTAGGGCTTTGAAGACACATCAAAACTATTTTGTTTATTTGCTTTCTCTACTTGACAGAACAGTTGGAAAAGAATATCATTTAATATAATTATATCTAGATTTCCGTATATTTAATTATTTATGCCAAGTTGATTTATCCAAAAGAAAAAAGACTATAAGCGAAATCAAATTGGCAGTAAGAAGTACTTTTATGAGAGAAACTAACCATGTAAAGCATAGAAAAGAACAAGGTAAAAGGGCAAGTTTAACGACATTAACCGATTGTTGCTACAAGGTAAAGGACCTATATTTGTTCTACATTAGAGGCATGACTTACTGGAAGTTCCAGTGCACTTTTCCATCAGGATCAGGAATTCCACCGTTGTTGGTATTCTGGTAGTCAGAACCCCAATTATCTTTAAATGTGCTCAAGCTCAGACCAGTGATTCCTTCTGTACGATCCAAAAGGCAAAAAAGAAATTGACATTATTCCTCTCCTGGACATATAGAAAAATTCCAGTATAATAATTAAATAAAAAGTAAGTCAAAGAAAAATGGTTTTATATGGTAATTTAATAACCGTGTCAAACCCAACTATAGATATTGTAAATAGGAACCTAAAATGTTTGTATTGAACAGATTGGAGGAGAATGGAAAGAAAGAGGAGGGCGAATCTCTTGTAAGGGAAGGAGATATTTACTTGGGTAATTATAATAACAAGTGTCAACTTATTACTTGTCTATTAACTCGGCAGAATTTTCTTTAACTTTTTTTCTGGGGTGGAAAAGTTAAGGTGGAATACGATGACAAAAAACAAAATAGAGTACCTCAATAACGAAAAAGAAGCTTTCCAATTTTAGTGAGTTCCCATATTCACTGTAGATATGCTAACTAGAACCTAATTCTTATTCATGGATGCACTATGAAATCCAGTGTCTAACTATCATATTATAGTCAGTTCAAATTAAAAGATGATGTAATCGGTAACATGTCAAAACATGTGCTGGTAGAAGAGAAGCTATAAAACCTGGTAGCATAAAGATGCATGCAAGATAGAAGACAGGAAGAGACAAAGGAAAATAAGAAACTTACCAGCAGGATCATCCTTCCCAGAAAAACCAATGCCAAGAAATATGCAGAATATGGACAACAGGACTGGAATGAGGAATGCTGGTGCCACCCGATTGATCATCTTCACACCACCAAACACAATAAAGCATAGAATGATGGTGATAATAATCCCATAAATTTGAAGATCATGGGAACTTGGACTCTCAATGGGTTGTGCCACTGCAGTTCCATTAACAACTGTAACAGTCTCTGCATTGTTAACATAATTGGTCAAACTTGGGTAAGAGACCAAGGTTGCTACAGAACTGCAATTTAAGAGAAAATTGCAAGAGAAATTCCAAAATGAGCCCCAAAACCCCAAAGAATATGAAGGAATAAACCTGTAAAGTTTAGCGATAAAGTACTTAATCTCAAATAATAATTTTCTTCCCTTGACCAGTAAAAAAGAGAAATGTGCAATTCATCAGGTTATCTATTTCACTAAAAATAGAGGAAAAGTAAATACGCAAAATTTGTGAGTGGCATCAGTACCTCTGAAAAGCCCAGCAGCAGGAACAGCTTTCAGAAAGGTCTCCACAGCTCCCAATACATACCTTTGACAATCCACATTATAAATTATTCCACAGCAAGGAAGCATCCCATACAAATTGAAGTAAGATAGAGATTTTTGGAAGTCCCAAAGAGTCAACAGTTGCCCCTTGGACTTCAACATTAATCAAGGTGCCATGATATATATAGGTTGGAAATGTACACTTACAGAGCTCCAGCAACTGCATTCCCAAGGAAAAAACATAGTCCAATGCTTACACCAACCTCAGGGCCTAGAGCACGGCCTATGAGATAGTATGGTCCCCCACCCTATAAGCAGAATTTATTAAAAGAAAAACTAT
The DNA here is from genome assembly GCA_036873135.1 of Clarkia xantiana subsp. parviflora. Taxonomy (NCBI): domain Eukaryota; kingdom Viridiplantae; phylum Streptophyta; class Magnoliopsida; order Myrtales; family Onagraceae; genus Clarkia; species Clarkia xantiana. The sequence continues at coordinate 152,617 of JAPTYO010000004.1, read as the reverse complement.
AATATCATTCCACAAAAAAAGTTCCAGCATAAATGTAATTTTCAAATGGTAGCAACTAATGTTATGTCATCAGAAACCTATAGACAACTCAACAGCTGAATTGATAGTTATCTAAACCCAATTTCAGAACGCACTTGTCTTTAATTATAATTTTCTAACCCCGCCGTCAAGCCCCAACTTGACTCTTCAAACCTCCACTCTGTTGTGGCATGCCCCTTTGATACCAAGTCTAATATATATAATACTTAGTCTACTACTGCACTATCGAAATGCTTAACATTTCCACCCCAGATACTTGCATTGGATGGTATAAGTGTTTGTCATGGGCTTTTAGACCCACTCAATACGATATTAAATTATCTTGTGATTTAAAGATATCCCATTCAAAAGTTTAACCAGATAGATAGTGTTGACTGTTGAGTGCTTATAAAACCCATGTCAATATGTAATATCTTCCAGTGTGTCACACCCTTTCTAACAAATTTGAATTACAACAGAAACATTGACCATGTACAGTAAAAGACAGAACAAATGGCAATTTCTGGTAATTTCTTTTTATAAATGGCCTTCCATTTATAAAGTATCCTACAAAGTTGCCATGATACATATTCTCCATTTAATTAAAAAAAAAAAAAATCACTACTCTGCTATATTTCAGTAGTGGAGCATCAGTTGACATTATATTCAACAGATATGTTGTCTGAATCTTATCTTATCCTATTTTGAATTTCTCATCATGTCCTTCCCACCTACTTTTAGCAAGAATATAACTTGTATATTAACAATCCACTTGATACAGCAAACTGCTCAAGTGAAAAGCTCAAAATGCTAATGCAGGCATGGTTGGTTTTTGCATTATCTGAGCAAAGACATACCTTCATTGCACCATTGGTTGCAATAGCACTCAACGATATCGATGTCAGAAAAGTACACAAGCCGCAAAATGATACCAGCAATAGTGAATCTCCTATACCTCCCATACCAACAATCCTGAAATTCCCCAACAATCGAATTAAAATAAATAAACTTAGGGAATTAAGCCAATTAACATAAACAAACATTTTGAAGAACAAAAAAGTTATCGCAGCTAGCAAAGAGTTTGAATGAAAAAATGTCCTATATGAAAGGAAGGCATATTTCCCCCTGCTAGATATGGTTTTTAGGAGGCAGTACAGTGATGAGGTTATCGAATGGCTGATCTTTTACACACATGTTCCCTTCAACTCATTTCCATTAGAGCACAGCTAAAATGCAGAATCAATCAAGAATGTAAAGAACCTACCAGTTTCAACTTTTTAGACGTTTCAGGTTGCCAAGACCAAGACATGGCTATAAGTTCACTGTAAACAAAATTATTGCCGTGTATTATTACCAACAGGATCAATGTCTAAAAGCCTAATATTACTGTCTATAAAAAACAAAGAAATGTCTCATTTACAAGTAGAGCAATTTACGGTTAGAATTGAACCCACACCCCCCAAAACAGTGGAATTTGTCAAGAATTCAGACCCTAAAGAAGAGAAGCATCTCTAAGAAGTAAGAACAATGATGACATCTCACTCAAGTATAGCTTGGCCCTGCTTCAATTCAGATTGCTTTGGTAAGTAAAGCAGGAAGAGTTTAAAACATCCAATGTTCATAACAAAAGGCATCAATCCGCTCCTAATTCTGCTCATAGCTGCCATGAACCTTCATAGCATATCGTTTTTTCCCTACAGAAACTCTTCACTGTACATTGTTATATTTACAACTTCATTTGTTTATTACAGTTTTGGTAAGGAATAATTTATATTGTCTAGAAGATTTCATGCGCCGATATACTAATAGTAGAATGTATCAACTTTATAAATGATGAAAACCATTGGTTGTGAAGCATATTGCATAAGCTCCCGACTACTAAATAAATGTTATTGTTATCTTCTGGGAAGAATAAGGTTTAAAATGAGCATCTTTACATTACCAAGAAAACCGGATGTAGTAGATAATTCCCAAAATATTCTGCAAACATGGGACGAAGACACCCATCATTGTGCCCAATTTGACACCATCAATCTGCAAAATATTGTCCACATGGGAAAGCGATATTTCTATTAGGAACCTAGTCAACAAAAGATAACAAAAGCACCAGACCATTTCATATATTCAGAAGTGCTTCATATATAGTATAAATATCCCTACAAAACATCCTGTAACTCCGCACTCCTGGCTATCCTAGCTTTCGGAAACTAGGAAAATACAAGACATGCTAGCCGACACACAGGTGGCATTAGCAATCTTTATAAAGTTAGACTTTAGAGATACAAATATTCTATACGTGCCTATCTAGATAACAGAGATTCCTCATGTCCATTAGAATCAGTCTCAACTTTTATGTATATGAGGGCTTTGGTGCCTTCATAACTCTTAGTTTCTTTTACAGTTTACACCAATGAAAAATCAAACCAATGTACTTTTAAAGCTATTAAATGGAGGCCCCTTTTTATTGTCTCACTCCGCTTCTTAGATCCCCATTGTTTCTAAATGGTGAATCCAATAAACGAACCAGAAGCAATTTCGAGAATTCAGCTGGAAGGGGAAAAAATAAACAAAGGGCACAAAATACTTGATACCATTAATTCCAACTCTCTCCATACTTCAATAATGAGTGTCAACAACATTTCAAAGTTTACAAAGACTTGCTTACTTTATAATATTAGAAAAAGAAAATGCTAAAACCCAAGAGAGAGGCATACCCTTCTGTGACCCTGTGCAGTTGTTACATCTTCCCCGTCTCTTGGACTTGAAGGTGTTGCAGTTGGCTCCCCTGTCATACTGAAATATCAAGTTGTATTCAGATCAATCAAAACTTATATTGAGACTTGGAAATCCCAAGGCTCATATGTCCAATAACAGATTATTTTGTACCTTTTTAGGTAAGAAATTTACATCAAGCTAAATAGAAGCTGTACAGGGATTTTATTTAGTTGGAAATATGCAGTTCTTCTTTTACTTGTTCTTGTTCTTCCTCTTTTATTATCGAATATTGAATGGTGAGATGGTGACCCTGACATATCAACTAAAACAGGATTGCTACATTCTTAAGAGCCAAAATCAAAATGGAAAACCTAATTGGAAGTGAAACCTACAGAGGGACAATTTACCTCCTAAGACCAAGAATGTTAACGAGGGAATAACCAAACAATTCCAATCTGGATTCTTCAAGGGGGCCATTGACATTGACATTGCCATTCTCAGGTGACCCCTCACTTTCGTTGGTACCCTCTTGACTTGTTTTAATATTCCTGTAAAAGCAATAAGATGGTGGACAATAAACATCCTTGAACATGAAGATGAAATCAAGACTTTGTTAGCTTTCTTCGATATATTATATTAAAAAAACATGAACTCTGCTTCTCTAGGGAAAGAAGAATATATAAGGTATAAAAAAATGTATTATATTAAGTATACTATCTTTCAAAATGTATCATATTAATTTCCACTTCAATAGACATTTGCTTATTGACCTGCATTAATGTCCCTGCGGAAGTAAACTGATGATATGATACTTACTTTTGCCATATGAAACAAAAAAGTTAAAACATAGGTTATTATCTTCGCACTTACTATCTTCGCACGTGAACAAGAGAAGAAAATATCAAGTTTCTACTTAAGCTTTTACATACTAATGCAAAGCTCTACAATTGACAACTAATCAAATCTAGCGTTGAAGTTTTCCGTTTCACAATGTTTTTCACCATCCCATGAGCATGATAAATCAATTTCCTTCAACCAAGAAATCATACTGCAAACAGAACACAATACGTGAAAGGAACCAAACAATTAAGACTAGTTTCATTCCATCTTAACAACCAAAAGGGATTACTAAATCCTCCACATCTGTAGCACTATCACTTTCCAATTACCCGAGCAGAGCAGCTACCTAGTTTACCACAAAACTTCAGCTAAAACTGAGCTGCACGGCTTTGCCGATGAGTGTATCACCAAGCAACAAAGTCTCTAAACCCACATTGTTACCGCAACAAGGTTTAAACGTCTGAACACACTAAATGACAACCAAGAAGTAATCGAACACCTGAGTGGCACATCCTGCGGAGAGGAGGAAGATCCAGGATCCATAGTAGACATCTCGAGGACAGCCCGATCGTGCGCCACGACGGGGGTGTACTTGCGGAGGCCGCCGGGCTGGTACTCATCTTCGGGACCGGCCTCAATATCGTCATTATCCATCTCTCCGCCACCAATCCGCCGCTGCCCGGATCTCGAACCTCGAACAGAGATCTGAGGCGCAGCGGAGAGATCTAAACCGAAGATCAAAACTTAAACGGCAATGGAGGAGGGTATAAAAGCAAGGTGGCGGTTAAATTGTGAAACTGTGGAATCACTCACACCACCATACACAGAGGTTTTGAGTTGATTGAGAGTGGGAAAGAGATGAAAACTTAGATTGGAAGATAAAATAATTGAAATTGGAAAATTATTAGGAAGAAAAATGGAGAAGGGATGCGCATGAAGAAACGAAATGTCCGTCGGCGCGTCAGAAGATGTTATATAATATATATGTTTTCTAGCTTGACAAATTACAAGTCTTTTTTTTTTTTTTTTTTTTGATAAACAAATTACAAGTCGAATTTCAATGAATCAAATTTCACAAAATAAAAATTAATTTAATTCATTTGTAATATCTTGTGTCTGATTTAACGGTTATAATTTTTTAATAAATGTTACTTTTTCGGTATTAGTTATTTAAATATTAAGAGTAATTACTAGTTGTTTTTTACTTAAACTCAATAAAATCACTTCAGGGTGAACTGATTAAAATATTATAATACTCGCATACTTCATAATAATGCAAGTAGAACTGAGTTTAACTGATTAACATCTTGACTATAATAGGCAGTTTGTATGACGGGCTGGTAATGCGTTAGTTGTTCGTTAAGTCTGGTAAAGAAACCCTAAATTATGAATACGAAAATTTGAACATTACTTAGGTTTATAATCGTAACTACTATCTCATTCTGTTTAGTGAAAAAGAAAATCACTTACAATTCATCTTAATATTTTTTAAAATTTCGATGTTGCCATGTTATGCTAGTTTTTTTTTTAAGCAAAAGGGACTTTATATACGTACGTTTGTAAACATTTTTTTTTTAATTTCCACTAAAATTGTTATTGTTGCAACTGAGCCCCAATTTAAAAAATAAAAAATAAAAATGAGCCCCAATCCAGTGGTGATCATCAATTCGGACCTAACAGCATGTTTGGTTCAATAATTTGGAATAGAAATTGGGAATGATTAAACCTATAGTGTTGTTAGGTTCTTAAATTATGTGGAATAAGCATTCCTAATTCCCAATTTTGAGGGAATACTTAATCCTAGCCTAACCCCTAGGATTAAAGTATTCCAAGTTTTCTATAATTAAAATAAATAAATAAATAAAAATACTATTTTAGCTCTAGTTTATTTATGTACATCATGGCATGCTTATAGTTATTTACGTACAAAAGTTATTTTCCGAAATATTTTACAACATGTATCTTACAATTTGTTCGTCGTTTACGTACATAATTTTTTTTTACATAATATGTTTGTTTTTTTACATAATCTTTTTACACAATCTGTTTTTTTATTTATTTATTTGGGTACATGATCTGATTACACAACATGTTTCTTGTGTATTATATATTATTTTAAATATTATTATCATATTAATTATAATATATTATTATATAGAATTAATATAATCTATATATATTATAAATTCTGAAGGAAAATAATAACAGAATGAATGTGGAGCTGAGAATTTTGTTTTTTTTACGTTAATCGATTCATTTATGACAATTGAGCTAAAAGTTTTGTAGTCATTAACTCTATATCATTGATTGCACTAGGGAGCTAAGTGTTTTTAAGCTTCAATTAAAATTTAACCGATTTCGAACTGTTCAAGATTCAATGTATACAATTAATCGCAATTAAAATTTCAGACCGTTCAAGATTCAATGTATGCAATTAATCGCAATTAGAACTTCACCGATTTCGAACTGTTCAAGATTCAATGTAAGCAATTAATCGTAATTAACATTTCAGACCGTTCAAGATTCAATGTATGTAATTAATCGAAATTAATATTTCACTGATTTTTAACAGACGCTTGACGCGGAGCCGTCGAACGAAGATATCAGGCGATACGGGCGGCTGACAGTCTCAGTGGCAGAGCTATCTCTATCTCCGGTGAGATATCGTCGATGGTCATCGAACTCATAAATGTTGAAGAAACATAAGCTTGACACGAATCCGACGATCAAAGGTAGCATGCGATACGAGCATCTAAAACTTATTTGTGAATTTGCGCAATGGTATTTTATGGTTCAAAATTTTCAGTCTTTCGTTTACTTTTTCAAATGTTAGACTAATATTTTATTTAAAAATAGTATTCCAACATATTACAAATAGTCTGTATAAATTTAATCGAATATTAGCTTGTTAATTATATATATTTGGTAAATTATCCCGCGCAATGCGCGGGAAATGCAACTAGTATAATAATAATAATAAAGTCACATTACAATACATATCGAACATAATCTAACATTACACTTCATATTACAACACAACAAAACATTATAATCTAACATTACATAACGTAATTACTTATTTGTAATTTCACATTTTAAATAATCTGACGTTTGGTCCATCACTCCAAATGCTCTAAGTTTTGTTTATGTTACAGTGAAGTATTTTCATATAAATTAGTAAAATGAGTGCTAAGTAACGGTGAAGCATATTAGAAAAGTCCGTCAAGTAAGTGTCCACTGACACCAGTCATCGCTGTACACCAAAAACCCTAGAAGACCTCCTCTAGCCTCTTGTCTCCCGTCTCCATCGCTCAGCATGCCTCCTAAAGCAGCCAAATCGAAGGAAGCCCCCGCCGAGAGGCCAATCCTTGGCCGATTCTCTTCCCACCTCAAGATTGGCATTGTATGTTCTTCATTTCTTATTTTTTGTGATGTATCAATTGATAATTTACTGAGCGATCGTCCTCCTTTTAGAGTGCCAGCATTTGTATTTACTTGTAGATGGGTAAATTTCTATGAGATTTTGGTACTTCTGTTTTTGGGCAAAGTCCATCTTGATCGGAAAATACATGCTGTTCCGGAGTATCTTTATATTGTTGGGCGATTCATTTTCTCGACAAGCTAATTCTCTTGGAAATCTGAAATGTGTCTAGATTGGTTTCTTTTAGCTTTATCAAAAGCCGAGTTTGCTGAATTGTTGGCTCAGTCTTGCTCTGTACTTGCATCTTGCTGTATGAGCGTTGCTGTCTTTTCAAGAATCACGACAGCTGCTGGATAAAACTTCTTACTGATTTAGTTTCTCTTCTTTGTTCCTTAGGTTGGATTACCAAATGTTGGGAAATCTACTCTCTTCAACACACTCACCAAATTGTGCATACCCGCAGAGAATTTTCCCTTTTGCACCATTGAACCTAATGAAGCTCGAGTTAACATTCCAGATGAGCGGTTTGACTGGCTTTGCCAGCTGTTCAAGCCGAAAAGCGAGGTTAGTGGATTATAATTTCGGGTTTTTTTATTTTATTCTGTTCAGTGTAAATGATGACAATGCTTTGTTATATACCAAGTTACCAACATAATGCCGGAATGTTGTAGCAGTCCCGTTCTTGCTAAATTTGGATTTTCTCGGGTTATAGTTCACAAAATTTTATGTTTCGGTGAGAATCTGTTACTCAAGTTTTAAAACTACGTGAGATTGTTTGGGTGATTTAATGTGGGGCCTGCAGGTATAATCCAAGATTATCTAGTTTAGTATCCAAAGCTGTTTTCTAATATAGTCTGGAATAAAAAGAAGTATCAGAGTGTATATGGGTGGATATCTTAAGTTTTGGTTCAGCCTACCATTCAGAGTTAAGTGATGATTCATTTTACAGGTCCCTGCTTTCCTGGAAATTCATGATATAGCTGGGCTGGTTCGTGGTGCTCACCAAGGACAGGGCTTGGGCAATAGTTTTCTATCCCATATACGTGCGGTGGATGGGATTTTTCATGTTTTACGTGAGTTACTTGACTCAGTTTTATGCTCATTGTTGCTTTATCCATAATAGATGGTTGGATGTTTCTTTTTGGCCATCAGATGGTTGGATGTTTAACTGTGACTTGATTGTCCAACCATTTGCTAATTACTAATTTCGTGGGGAGAACGGTCAATTTCTGGAACCATCTCTACGTATAAACCTCTGTTTTCCTTTCCACTTTTGCAATGTAGGACAACAGGTTCTAACAACTGTCCTCACATTCAATCCTAATATTAATAACAGATATAGTAATGCAATATCCCATTTCCCTTTTTAGGTGCTTTTGAAGATCCAGATATTATTCATGTTGATGATTCGGTGGATCCTGTTAGGGATTTAGACATCATTAGTTCAGAACTGAGGTTGAAGGTACGTTTTTTTTTGCAAGCATGCAGGATGACGCATGTGTTTATAGTAGTGATATCTGGAAGTATATAATGCTTGGAGTTGATCAATTGCTTCACTAGTAGAAAACTTTGGCTATAACATTTGAGAACTTAACCAACGGCTAATGTGGTCCCGCAGTTTTTATTGATAAAACCGTGTAGGTAGAAAAGTTGCACCTTGCAGTCAATTCTCAGTATACTCAATTCCATCTACCTTACATCGAATATTTCTCTCTTACTTGTATCCTTAGGTAGTTTTACTTAATGGCGGTTCTATAGTCTGAAAACATTTCTTGGTTGGTGTTAGCGTGTATATTTTAGGGTTGGTGTATCTGTTGTTTGATCCTTAATTCTGGGATAGTTGGATAGTATGTGGTTAGTGCTCTCAGTGTATAATCGATGGGCTTACCTTTTCAAACTTTCAATTTCGTGTAAAATTATGCTGTGAAGGATCTGGAATTTATGGAGAAGAAGATAGAGGATGTAGAGAAGAGCATGAAGAGGAGCAATGACAAGCAGTTAAAGATCGAGCTTGAGTTATGCCAAAAGGTCCGTCTTTCACCTTAATGAATTATTTTAGGCAGTGCTACCTTGGTGCCTCAGGAATATCATAATTTTAACGTTGATAATATTTCTGATTGACAGGTTAAGGCATGGGTTGAGGAGGGAAAGGATGTCCGTCTAGGTGACTGGAAAGCTGCTGAGATTGAGATATTAAATACTTTTCAGTTGCTTTCTGCAAAGCCAGTTGTCTACCTGGTAAGTGTTTTTCTAGAGGTTGATATAGATAGTTTACTGAGAAATATAATTTATTACTATTAGTCTTGGCAGTATTGTGGTTAGTAGTTGAGAAATCAAAAGTATACTCCAAGCCATGCTGAATTTTACAATAAATTCAGATAGTTTACTTGCCCCCCTATATTCGCACCATAATGGAATGAAGAGCTACATGAAGTACCAGCTGTAACATAGCGTTTACATTATTTGGGCAGGTTAACATGAATGAGAAAGATTACCAAAGAAAGAAAAACAAGTTTTTGCCCAAGATTCATGCTTGGTATGCCTTTACCTTTTGTCTTGTAGTTATTTGGCCATCTATGTTCTAATTTTGTTTCTAGCTCATGTTTGCTGCACTGCTTTAGCATATTTTTTCCATTGTAGTTCTCATTGAATTAGAGGGTATTTTTTTTCTTTTCAATTTTAGGGTTCAGGAACATGGTGGCGAGACAATTATTCCTTTCAGTTGTGCCTTAGAGAGAGATCTTGCTGATCTTTCCGTACTTGAGGTAGAAAAATATTGCGAGGAGAACAAAGTACAAAGGTAAGTTGGATCTCAATCCTCTTTGCGTCACACTGCCAGCTAGCTGGTGGAGGTATCATATTTATTGTTTTATTTTTGCGTATAGAGCTTAGTGCACTTCCAAAGATACTAAAGCGAGTGAATATTTTGTTGCAGTGCGCTTCCAAAGATAATAAAGACGGGATTTGCTGCAATTAATCTCATATACTTCTTTACTGCTGGTCCTGATGAGGTGACTATACTCTGCTTCCGTTGTATTTGAAAGAAACTGTTGATACAAACATTATCTTATTGATACCTACTAGTCCAATATTTGCCATTAACATTGACCTAAGTTTCTAATCCAACATGATTTGCTCCGTGCAGGTAAAATGCTGGCAAATCAGAAGGCAAACCAAAGCACCCCAGGCTGCAGGAACCATTCATACTGATTTCGAGAGGGGCTTCATTTGTGCTGAGGTAATCTTGCATTTATCACGATCGTTTTTGTGGGAAGGAAATGACTTTTGTATTTCGACAAATTTACCCTAATTGTGTATCATGTAATTAATTATTAAACCCAAGTATTTGCAAGGCTTCTCTAATCGATCTCTCCGTGTGCAGGTTATGAAATTCGATGATCTGAAAGAACTTGGCAGTGAATCAGCTGTTAAGGTATACACTTTAGTACACTCCCCTCCCTTATACAAAAACCACTTTTTACTCCGTTTTTTTTTTATTGGATGATTCCATGACATACGTGTTTCTCAACAGGCTGCCGGTAAGTATCGACAAGAAGGGAAGACGTATGTTGTCCAAGATGCAGACGTCATATTTTTCAAATTCAACGTCTCTGGGGGCGGCAAGAAGTGAACGCCTACTAGTACTAATACTCCATATGAACTCTTACTCTCTCATATGCGTTTGGCTTGTACCGTTATTACGATTTTGCCTGGCTAGAGTTTCTCGCCTAAATACAATGCTAGTTTTATCTCCGAACATCATTTTCGTGAAATGTAAGTTCGCTTGACAAATGACATGGTTTGATGCAGTTATAGTGATATTGCATTGTGAAATTTGACAATGCAGTGCCTAGCCAAGTTCCTTTTTTTTTATTGATGAAGGAAATATTCCATTTACACCTCAGTTTTGGAAATGGAAACTTTGCAAGATTTGCAGGACTTCCTTCATAGAAGGGCGGGCGGAGGGAAATATCCCCGTGCAGAAAATCCCGAGCTTGAACATGTTGACCATTTCTTCTACATGATCAGGTGAGTTTCGAATATCCCCATCCAAAGCACCGGGTATGTGTTTGCCTTCTTGCATATACCGCCATGCCCATTGTGCCAAACCAGTATGCTCATCTCCGGCATTAGCTTTCCTTCCGGTGGTCAGTTCTAGTAGAACGACCCCGAAGCTGTACACATCGATCTTCTTGTTCAATGTTTTGGTTCGAGCATACTCTGTCATCACATCATCAAACATTTATAATGTTATGAAAAGGGTAAGAGCTTCCATCTTTAGAAAAGATTAAGACTTTTTCTGAGATTCTACCTGGTGCTATGTAGCTGAAAGAGCCGGCGACAGCTGATGCGGTATTGGCTTCTCCGGCGGTCACCACCAACTTGGCAAGCCCGAAATCTGCTACTTTGGCATTAAATTGTGCATCGGACAAGATAACATCCGGGTGTATAATCGGAGGTGAGCAGTCGTGGTGCATATAGCAAAGCCCTTGAGCAGCTCCTATGGCAGTCTTCAACCTCACAGGCCAAACCAAGGATGCAGCTGGTGTTCCCATGCAACCACCAGTCCAAACTCCGGTTCTCCATGTATTCGTAGACCAAAAGCTTGGAGCTTTCGCTCGAAATGCAACACAACAGCTTCACTATGTTCAAATGCCTGATCTTGCCTAGTATGTCCACTTTTGGAAGATAATTTTGATGAGCTAAGGCCGGGATTGTTCAGGAAGCTCTCTCTGTAGCTTCTCAGATTATGAGGAACCCTTCCGACAAGGTGGCTGGAGGTAGGGGTGAGCTCGGGCCGGGTAGTTAAGTGAATAAAGGAATGAGATAGAAGTGTCGACTCTAAGTCTATCACGTTACGTAATGATCAATCTCCCATGTTCATTTGCGAGCGTAGCGTACATTTGAACACCCAATGCATGCACTGACCCTCCATCAATGTAGCACCACCACCAACCTAATATAGTCATGATGTCGACTTGTTATGCTTAACAGCTTACGTCTTCATTTTCCAATGAAATAATTTTAATTAAGTCATCAGAAGGATTCGAACTCGTGACTTCATAATCAAAACATATTGGAGTGAGTCCTCAATCAGTAGACCACCACTGACATGGTATAGTTTATATAGAAAACACTACCGGCGGTTGTGGTTAAGTGGTTGAAACAACCCATTCCTATTCTATTTGGCCAGAGTCAAGAGTTCGAACCATCTAATGTTTAATGAGCTGACATTTTGACTATAGTAGACTTTGATGGTGTTATTTTGACGGAGTTAGTGCATGCACTGATTGTTCAAATGTATAATATACTAATAAATGAACATAAGAGAACAAACATTACATAATATTATGAGCTTATGATTGCTAAGCCTAATACTAACTTATTCCTTAGTATTTAAAAATTACTAAAACATAAGAGTTTTATTACTTCAATAAAAAATAAAAGTGTAACATAAAAATTGACAAAGTTTCTCAAGGCCCTAAAACTGAAAAGGCCCTAAAAGATAAAACTAAAAGGCCATTAACCCTCCTTTGGCGGGTAAAGCCTACCTTTATATCCATAAAATTATTCAAAAATACTAGTAACGACATTAAACAAAACTCCCCCTCAAAAAGACCCAATTTTTAATTACGGATTCAATTGAATTTATTCAATGCACTTCTATTCCATCTAGATTCTGTTCTTGACATCCTTCACGTTACAATGAAAATTTCTTATTATTACTTTTCTCATCATTTCTTATTATTAATGTAGCAATAATCATCGATAATATTAATGGTGGTACAAATTACAATACTTAAGAGCATTTACTATTATGTATTTTAATTACGAAATTTTAGATTTTTAAACCCTTGGAAGAATCACATCGTAATGAGTTAATTAAAATATATGATTTCATATGGCCACATACTACGTCAACATAAAAGGAGCCATATAAAATTGGACTTAATAGATCGACATTTTGATTATACTGGGCTGTTGCTGAGACTACGTTGATAAGATCTAATTCAGAACAAATCTTAAGTTAGAAGTTAAAGCCCTCTCCAAGGTGGCGTATGAGGATCAAATTGTTGCTTTTGGGTGTCCCAAGTTTCATTTTGGTTGCTTTTCGATGCGATTACCTTAGAGAATTCAATCCTGACGAAACCAACTGCCAAATTTGAGCTCCCCTGCACGCTCCCTTCCCGTCATCTTGCCGGAACCGTCACCTGAGAAGCTGACCACGTACCACTAGTAAATCACACTTCGTTGTCGCTAGAAGTTGCTCCACACCACTCTACCGGAAACCGTATATTTTAGATGTTCAAGTTTTGGGGGACATTGGACGATTTCGTAAAAAGTAGAGGGTAAGAGATTATGAGTGGGGTGAGTGAGTTGACGAAAATGACTGAATGAAGAGGAAAAGACGTGCGGAAACACTAAAAAATAACCAAAATAAAACTTAAGACACACAAAAGTCAAAATTAACAATGTGATCCTGAAATACAAAAAAATAACATCAAGTAAATCAACACTTAATATGTTTTTAACCCTTTAAAATTAGGGATGGCAACGGGTCTCGGGGCCCCGCTGACCCGCGGGGCCCCGACCCGGTTTTGACCCGCCGACCCGCGGGTCACGGGTCGGGTCCGGGGCGGGTCGGGGCGGGTCCGGGTCTAGAGACCCGGGGCCCCGTAGACCCGCCCCGAAATCCATATATATATAATATTTTTTTTTATTTTTTTTATGTTAATATGATCTAACATTTAATAAAAAAATATGGTTAATATAGTACCTATATAAATAACATGGACCAAATTACAAATAGATTTATATTTAGATTATTAGGATTAATTTGATGTTTGGATTTGAATTTGTATTTGTAATGAATTTGATGTGTTTGTTGTTTATATTTGATTGATGTTAGATTTATGTTTTGAATTTATATATAATGTAATATTTTGATAAAAAAAAATTGTATTTAATATTGAAAAGTAAAAAAAAAAAAAAAAAATGTTCATATGACGGGGCGGGTCGGGGCCCCGCGGGTCGACCCGCGGGGATTGTTGACCCGACCCGACCCGACACGAAGGCCCATTTGGCCGGGTCCGGGTCAGCCAGCCCGACCCGCGGGACGGGTCCGGGGCTGCAAAAACCCGCCCCGACCCGCCCCGTTGCCATCCCTATTTAAAATCCCAGCTAAAAGGCCCTAAACCCTCCTTTTTGGCGGGTAAAGCCTATCTTTATCCATAAAACTATTCAAAAATCCCAGTACCCTCCCTCCATTAGCTGACAATAAACAAAACTCCCCCTCAAAAGACTCAATTTTTAATTAAAGATCCACTTGGAATTTGGGTATCTAATTAATATAATTATAATTTTGTTTGCGAATATTTTGTAGATAAATAGAAAACTATTAATTTGATAACCATTCATGAAAAATCTTAATTTGGTAACATATTAGTATGATTATAACTTTATTTATGAAGAAAGTATGAAAAAATAGAATATATTTGTTAAAAATATTTTTGAACATAACATATTTTCAAAACGGTTGTTTTAGATAATGATAAGTAAGAAAATATATGGATATTAAAATGGAAAAAAAACAAGAGAAGAAAATACCCAATTTTTCCTTATTGTAATTTTTCCAATCTGTCACCATCGAACCATATACCCTTCGATTTAGCAAAAAAAAAAAAATCCAGAGACTCTTCTAACAACAAGTTGACACCCTGAGGATTTCCGAACCTAGAACTCCAAAACTAAATCAAATATAAGCGCTCTTAATAACTAGATCCCGTAGCCGATGGTAGAATGCATTAGATTGCTGCTACAATTTTAAACGGAGTTGTTCAAATTTCAATTTTTTTTTTTCAAATATTGCTAATTTGGTGAATTATTATTAATAATATGGGAGTTATGACTTATGACTATCTACAGTGTTAATTCGTCTATCTACTGCAAAAGGCGTTTTTTATTACTTATTTTCCATTTGAGCAGAAAGGTCTGGGGTCCCTCCTCTTCAATGCTTTTGATTGTGCCATTCCATAACCCATCTCTCATTTCTTAGTGAGGAGGACGTGAACGCTCTGCAAGTAAAGCTAAAGCTCAACTTTTGAGCCTTTAACCATTTACCCAGTCCATATCCTTCTCCATTTTCTCAGTAGAGCATCTCATCTGCTTCAAGTTCGACTTTTCCGAGGTTAGAACTTCTCGTTCGCCGTCGATTGGCTGCAAAGTCGAGATCTTGTCGGCAAAACGCCTACATTGCTGCTAGCAAAGCACTCGACATTGCCGCTTCAGCTCAGGTTAGTCCCGATTCGTCGCTGTCGCCGCTGCTTCAGAACTTGGCTGAAATCGCTACTCTGTGTTCGGTGAAATCGATTGTCTGTAGTGAACTGGCGTTTGATCTCAGTTTAGGGATTTTATGGTCTTAACTGTTGTAGTTTCTGCAATTTGGGGATTTTGAGAAAATGCTGTACAAGCTAGTAGTGCTAGTCCTCTACTATGCTTCATCAACAGTGGCACAGCTTCCTTCCCAGGATATCTTAGCTCTGCTTGAATTCAAGAAGGGGATCAAACATGACCCGACAGGTTATGTCATGAATTCATGGACAGAGGAATCGATCGATTTCAATGGTTGCCCTTCGTCTTGGAACGGAATCGTCTGCAATGGCGGGAATGTTGCTGGGGTTGTCCTTGATAATTTAAGCCTATCCGTGGAGGCTGATTTGAGCGTGTTCGCTAACCTCACCATGCTTGTCAAGCTTTCCATGGCAAACAACTCCATCTCCGGAGAAATCCCGGACAACATTGGAGACATGTCGCAGCTTGAGTACCTCGATCTATCGAACAACTTGTTTTCCTCTTTCTTACCGGCAGGTGTTGGGAACTTGAAGAGCTTGAAAAATCTCTCTTTGGCTGGAAACAATTTGTCAGGCTCGATTCCTGATTCACTGACTAAGCTCCCGAACCTTGTATATCTCAATCTATCCTCAAACGGGTTCACCAAAAACATACCCAGAGGATTTGAGTTGATGATGAATCTTAAGGTTCTCGATTTACACGGAAATTCCCTTGATGGGGATTTAGATGCTCAGTTATTGCTTTTGTCAAATGCTACTTCCATTGATCTCAGTTGGAATTTACTGTCAAGTTCAGATTCTCAGAAGGAGAAGTTCTTACCTGGAATATCGGAAACCATCAAGTATTTAGATCTTAGTCATAATCGGCTCAGTGGATCTCTGATCAATGCAGGCGATCTTCAGATATTTCAGAATCTGAAAGTGTTGGACTTGAGCTACAACGAGTTTTCCGGGGAGCTTCCCGGGTTCAGCTTTGTGTATGATCTTGACACTCTTAGGCTAAGCAATAACCGATTTTCGGGGCTTCTCCCAAGTGGGTTATTGAAAGGAGATGCTGGCGTTTTGTCCGAGCTAGATTTGAGTGGCAACAATCTCTCAGGTAAATCTTGGTCTATTAATAATGTGGTAAATTTATTGGTTATGCCCCAAGGTTGAATTTTTTTTCACTTGTTCTGAGCTTTAGTAGTAGCCAAGTTGTTATCCTATTAATTTGAGCTTCTGGGTGTTGAACATTCTTAATTTTCATTGAGCAAATGCTATAAATTTTGAAACTTTGAGTGAAATTTAGTGTAAAGTAGAATCTTTTCCATTTTAAGAAGCTATGAATGATCAAATCACTTCCTTTTTTGGTTTCCAATGATCAAATCACTTTCTTCCTGAATAAAGTACCTTTTTTTACTCTCATTAGTTTTCCTCTAAAATCTAAATTTTACAATATCTCTAAATTTCTAATCTAATGCAACCTTGTGTTAAATTTTCATTTTCAGGATCAATACCTTTGATAACCTCGACAACATTGCGCGTTCTCAATCTCTCCTCGAACGGTCTCACTGGTGAACTTCCCTTACTCAGCGGAGACCTCACTCTGCTCGATCTATCAAACAACCTGTTTGATGGAAACTTGACCAGAATCATCAAATGGGAAAACCTAGAATTTCTCGACTTAAGCCACAATCATTTGTCAGGAATCATCCCCGAAGAAACTCCGCAGTTTGTTCGTCTGAATCATCTGAATCTCTCCCGCAACTCTTTCACCGGCCCCCTTCCTAGAATCTTGACCCAATATCCAAAGCTCTCAGTTCTTGACCTGAGTTTCAACCAATTAGACGGCCCTGTTCTTCCCGAGCTTCTGACATTGCCCACAATGCAACAACTTCTCCTCAGAAACAACTCTCTCAATGGAAGAATCAACTTATCCGTTCCATCATCACCCAGGTCGAGTCTCAAGGTTCTAGATTTATCACAGAATCAGCTCGATGGCTACTTCCCCGACAACATTGGATCATTGCTTGGACTCCAAGTTTTAAATCTTGGATCAAATAAGTTATCAGGGTCTCTTCCAAATTCCCTGGCTAATTTGACATTGCTGAGCTCATTTGACATATCTGAAAACTCCATCACCGGACAAATCCCCAGTAACTTGTCCACCACTCTACAGAGCTTCAATGCTTCTTACAACGATCTTTCCGGAACAGTCCCAGATAACCTCCGGAAGTTCCCAAGATCATCTTTCTTTCCCGGAAACAAAGACTTGTCCTTTCCCAATGCTGCACCTGATAGAAGTCCCAAGAAGAGTCCGAACAAGACAGTGTTCAAAGTGGTTATCGTAGTTGCTTGTGTTCTTGCTGTTTTGATCTTGGTTCTACTAGCCGTGTTCGCATGCTACATTCGTAAAAGGCGCCAGACAGAAAACGTGACAGGTGGCGGGACCGGGAGTGCATTGGTTGTCTCAGCAGAGGATCTCATGGCATCTAGGAAGGAATCTTCGTCCGAGGGAATCAGCATCAGCTCCGACATCGAGAAACCAAAACAAGTCAGTAGCATCTCCCCATCCAAGAACAGCCGCACATCGTGGTCACCAAAGTCTGGGGACTCAAACAGCGCAGCAGAAAACCTCGGGAGGTTGGATGTGGGGTCACCGGATATGTTAGTTGGTGAGCTGTATTTTCTTGATGACACAATTGCCCTTAACCCGGAGGACCTATCGAGGGCTCCGGCTGAAGTTCTGGGGAGGAGTAGCCATGGGACTTCTTACAGGGCCACTTTGGATAATGGGGTGTTCTTGAAGGTGAAGTGGCTTAGAGAAGGGGTGGCTAAGCAGAAGAAGGAGTTTGTTAAGGAGGCTAAGAAGTTTGCTAATATAAGGCACCCAAATGTGGTTAGTTTGAGAGGCTATTACTGGGGTCCCACACAGCATGAGAAGCTCATCCTTATGGATTATGTCTCTCCTGGGAGCCTTGCAAGCTTCCTTTATGGTATGTTCTTGTTTTTCTCCTCCCAATAAAAAATATAATTTCTGATTTTTTGAAATAAAAATCTAAATTTTTAGGTTAAGAACCTAAAAACAGTACAGACTATAGGTTCTGTTGCTAATCACTATCCAATATTTAAAGTGTTGAAATTCAAAGGGTCTGAAATATCAAATTAATTGATTTCCACTTTTTCGACTGATTTTGGTATTAAAATTGTTGTTTTACGCAACAAAATATGTTATTTTCCACTTTTTTGAAATTTATAAAATTTTCTGCTTTTTTCCTCTTAAGATTGATGGAACCAAAACATTCTTTAAGCTTTAAATAAGCATAAACCGTGAGTAACAAATCTGATAATTCGAAAAAATAGGAAATAACAGTTTTTGTTGCTTAAAACGCAAATTTTAAGCCAAAATTTATCAGAAAAGAAGTGTTGATAGTCGGGAATACCGAATATCAATATTTTAAATCCGGAACATTGATTACATGACCTATAATTGAAATTATTTACTCAAATTATCATTTCTGAGAAAAATCCTAATTTCCAGATCGGCCAGGACGAAAGGGACCCCCGCTGACATGGTCCCAAAGGCTGAAGATCGCCGTCGACGTGGCTCGCGGCCTCAACTACCTCCACTTCGACCGGACCATCCCTCACGGGAACCTCAAAGCAGCAAACGTCCTCCTCGAAGGCCCCGACCTCAACGCCCGTGTCTCAGACTACGCCCTCCACCGCCTCATGACCCAATCCGGCACGATCGAGCAAATCCTCGATTCCGGTGCGCTAGGTTACCGCGCCCCCGAGCTAGCCAACTTAAGGAAACCGCTTCCCTCGTTTAAGTCCGACGTCTATGCCTTTGGAGTGATTCTGCTCGAGATCTTGACCGGAAGGTCTGCCGGTGATGTCATCACCGGCGATGGCGCCGGAGCCGATCTGACGGATTGGGTGCGGCTGAGGGTGGCGGAGGGTCGGGGATCGGAGTGTTTTGACTCGGAATTGGGTGGGGAGTTAGGGAACCCGGTGATGGAGAAGGCGATGAAGGAGGTTCTTGGGATCGGGTTAAGGTGTATAAGATCGGTTTCGGAGAGACCGGGGATTAAGACCGTGTACGAGGATCTTTCCTCGGTATAGATTGATGGGTTTTGTGTTGTTTGGTTGGGATGGGGATTGAATGTCTTGTTTGTATCCTGTGAAGTGATTAGGATGCTGTGGTCTGGATTTTTGGTTTATAGGTTTCGGGAAGTTAGTTTTTAGCATGCAGCTCAACTCGGCTGCAACATTTTCGTAGGATCTTGCTAATTTAATTTAGGGTTAACAAGTTTTTGGTTCTAACTGCTTTATATCTTTTAAGTTTTGGTACAATATCGTTTTTTGCATAGTTTTGGTAACATATATTTTGACAACTTTTGATTTTTAGTCCATCTGTTAGTTGATTGTTAAATAGTCACGTGACTTGCACATGCCTATTTTTATTTTGTTCAGTTTAGTATTTAAATTTATTGCCTAACTTTCTTATTTTTGCACTTTATTCAACTGCACCCTAAGATTAAATTGACCTAATCATGGTTCGACTTAGTCATGGGTCGGATCATGGCTGAGTCAATTTAGCTATAGATTCCAATTGGGTCAATTGGGCCATAATACTAAATCGACCTGGCCATTATTCGATCCATGGCTAAGTCGGACCCATGGCTAGTCGAACTATCGACAACGAATCTCAAATTTTCAGACAAAATTAAATTTTGTTGGAAAAAGTTATATTTGGTGATGAAATATGAACTTATTCGGCAAAAGTTCCTAATTATGCTGATAAAATTATGAAATAAGAAAAACAACAGAAATACATCACAATCTTATAATAATATCACCCACAAAATTACAAAAGAACAAATACAACTACATTACTCTGCCGCACAAACAAACAACCTTAAAATGCACCAAAACAAAGCAGTACTAACCAATTTTTCTTGCCAAACAGACACAATGCAAACAATAATACAATGCATTCGGATCTCTCAATTTCTAGAACTTGGCCTGGATTTGGTTGATGACGCTGCCATCAACCTGGAAAGCCTTTGCAAGAATATCGGCCGAAACATCCGGTTTCGACCCGAACACAGTGTTCCCAATGGTGATAACACCAGGGTTCTGGCTGCTCAACGCTGCAATACCAACTGCATGTCCATTTCCAACATTCCTCTGGAAGTGAATGAGCCCCATTGGGAAAACAAACACATCTCCCTTCTGAAGCACCTTCGAGATAAGCCGGTTTTCGGGGTTGGAGGTGACGAACCCGACCTGTTACAGATAAATATACCCGATATCAGATAGAATATATTATTATTACGTTAATATTTATAATAAGGTTAGATATATTATATTTATAAGGGTTAAATGTACTTTTCATACCATATGTTTGGCCGAATGTGACTTTTAGTACCGGATGTTTGGTTTTGTATACTTTTGGTACCAAACGTTTGAAAAAATGTGGCTTTTGGTACATCCGTTAGTTTTTTTCCGTTAAGTGACATGTGCAAGTCACTTGACCGACCCTAAACTTTCGATTTTGTTCAATTCAGTCCCTCAAATATATTGATAACTTTAATTTGTTTAATTTAGTCTCATAACTTCAAAATCAATTCCAATTGAATTATCGAACCCAATTGACCTAGCCCAAATTCGACCCTAATTGGGCTAGGTCCCAATTGACCTAGCCGGACCTAGCCTAGGACTAGGTCCGACCCTGGGTCAAGGTTGGCTAGGTCCAGCGACCCCGAACCAGGGTCGGCCTAGCCCTAGGTTAGGTCCGGCTAGGTCAATTTGGTTCAGATGGTTAAATTGGAATCGATTTTGAAGTTTTGGGACTAAATTAAACAAATTAAAAGTTAGGAATATGTTTGAGGGACTAAATTGAATAAAATCAAAAGTTTAGGGTCGGTCATGTGACTTGCACATGTCATTTAACGGAAAAAAACTAACGGATGTACCAAAAACTACATTTTTTCAAACGTTTGGTACTAAAAGTATACAAAACCAAACATCCGGTACTAAAAGCCACATTCGGCCAAACATGTGGTATGAAAAGTACATTTAACCCTATTTATAATTAGTGATAGAGTTAAATATCATATATCCTATTATTATCCGCTAGAATATATTATCTTCTTAAATTGTACTGGTGTAGTCCTATTTAAAAGACAAGATTACTAAATAAAACGATAAGCAGAAAATTTAAATTAATTCAGTTATTCCAGTTATCTAGTTATTTCAGACTTATAACACGACCTCAACGGTGCCCTCCAAGACGGTGAAGATCTCGGTGGCGCGCGGGTGGGTGTGTGGCGGGTTGATACCCCACGGGGCGTAATCTACGCGTCCCATTGCGATGCCGAGTGTGTTGAGACCCGGGAGCTGGGCTGCGAAGACCGGAGTGACCTTTGAGCCAAATGGGTTGGTAGTGTTGCCGGGTAGGTGGAGGCCGCTTAGGGAGAAGTCATCAGCTGTCACCATCTTTGGGTCCTTGCAGGTCTGCCCGTTTACTAGCACTGCATGTTAATAGTAGTTGTATTATAGAAATGAAGAAGGGTTATAAAGTTGGACATATATAATATTTCATTTTAGATTTCATATTAATTTTTTTTGTTTAGATATTTTTTTGGGTTAACAGGTCTTTTGGTCCATGATGTTTGACCATTTTTTGGTTTTGATCTATGATGTTTTTTTTCCTAGTTTTGGTACCATATGTTTGTAGATTTTTTTAGTTTTGGTCCGACCGTTACATTCCGTCCATTTTTTGACATGTACAAGTCACGTGATCCACCCTAAACTTTTAATTTTGTTCAATTTAGTCCCTCTAATACTTTCCTAACCTTTTTTTTTGTTCAATTTAGTCCCAAAGTTTCAAAAATTCAATTGGACCTATTGTCCAATTGGGGACAATTTTGAAACTTCGGGACTAAATTGAACAAAAAAAAAGTTAAGAAAGTATTAGAGAGACTAAATTTAAAGTTTAAAGTGGATCACGTGACTTGAACATGTCAAAAAATGGACGGAATGTAACGGTTAGACCAAAACTAGAAAAAAATCTACAAACATATAGCACCAAAACTAGATAAAAAAAAACATCATTGACCAAAAATATGTTTTTGTTTCGTCAATTTTAAAATAAAAAAATGAAAATCTACGGATGAAATAGTTGGGACACTGAATATTAACATTTTATAAGAAATTAGTTAGCAACTTGACCTATATATATTTGAAGACTATTTTTAGATTCTTAGCCCTTTTATATATATAGTATAGTATATATATGTAAAATGTTTACGAACTAATTAGCTTAAACTTTATACGTTATTCTACTAAAAAAACACATGAATGATGAATATATATATACCGCCGCTAGTTGAATCTGCGACGCAGAAGTCTTGAAGTGGACTATGATCTGCAGAAACAGCAGCAGCAAAAACAAGGGCTGCAAACCCGATGAAGAACATGCTACGACGACCTGCCATTCTTAAGATTATGATGATCAAGTAAAAGAACCAAATCGAGAGATGAGTTGTAGAAGAGAAAGTAAGCTTAATTTGGATATGTATGGTTATTGCATGATTCTACTATATTTATAGTGCATCAAATTAATTAATTAGTATTCATTATAGAATTTTATATATGGCCGTCGTCCTCTTTTTCCCGCCCAACGAAAGTGTCAAACTTGAAGAAGAGCCTGTTAGATAATTAAGTTGATTTAAATGTTTGCTATAGTTGCATGGATAAGAGAATACTAAAATAATAACGAAAATACTAATAATTATAGTCTCATCTTTAAGGAATGCTATGTAAAACCATTGCAGAGTTTTCTTTTACCTTACTTAAATAAATATGTAGGGTCTACGTTTACGTAAATGATGCTCTAAAAACTATAGCTTTTATTCCGTTTCTCATCGAGTGTCGATTTTTTTTTTATTATTTATGTGCAAAATTTAGACTTAACTAAAACGGACTTGTTTTGTTATGGCAAAAAAAAAACCGGATTTGTTGGGGAAAAAAAAAAAAAAACTAAAACGGACTTGAAACTAATTATAACTCGGATGCAGATTCCCATTCCACTCTTTCTATATTGTAGTATAATTTTAATATATGTCATTTCAATAAATATTTTTTTTAGGATTTACCAATTTTAATTGGTTTAATTTTTTTTTTTACAAAATCAATTACATCAAATGCACATATCAAAATAACAACAATTAAAACACGATTTTGATAAACAGAGTGGAACATGTGGTATGAGATGAATCCAACTATCACCCAAAAATTCATTTTAAAAGGAGATAATTGTCCATACTAACATATTATATATGATACCAAATCGTGTCTTTCATCAAAACAAGTCTAAGCTAAGTTTCGTTTCACCAAATCAGTCCCTAATTAAACTACACAGATAATTCGATCTTAATTACCTTTTTCTCGAGCCCATATTGATAATTATTTACGAAAGCATCTTCCAATGGCCGGCTCAATGAAAAAACGACACTTAATTAGCTGGGAAGAAACACGACACTTGACTGTTTCATATGTGTGAATTATAAGACGGCACCACTGACTTGGTCATCAATCATCATGCATGTCTTTTTAATGTCCTAAACTACGTACATTAATATCCTTCAATAATCAATCCCCTATAAATAGAAACCTCTATTCCTCTTTCCTTACCAAAAACAAGAAATATCTCAAGCTAGCTTTCTCTATAACCCCTTCAAACATCAAAACCCTAAAAAAATGGCACCAATCCTTCTTCTTACTCTATGCATCATTGCTAGCGCGACTCACGGCCAAACGATCCCGATTCAAGATTTCTGCGTTGCGGACCCCACGAGTCCCGCCACGGTGAACGGGTTCACATGCAAGGACCCTAAAACCGTTACCGAAACCGATTTCTTCTTCACCGGACTTCACCTTATCGGCAACACATCGAACGCAGTCGGGTCTAGAGTCACCCCGGTGACTGTGGCCCAGTTACCGGGGTTGAACACCCTTGGAATCTCATTGGTTCGTGTAGACTACGCTCCTTGGGGGATCAACCCTCCTCACACTCACCCACGCGCCACCGAGGTATTGACAGTGATAGAAGGCAGCCTTGAAGTCGGTTTCGTGACATCGAACCCGGAAAACCGACTCGTCACCAAGGTTTTGCAGAAGGGTGATGTGTTTGTCTTCCCTGTTGGCCTTATACACTTCCAGAGAAACGTTGGCCATGGAAGTGCAGTTGCTATTGCAGCTCTGAGCAGCCAGAACCCGGGTGTTATTACCGTCGCTAATGTCGTGTTCGGGTCGAACCCGGGTATTGCCATTGATCTTCTTGCCAAGGCTTTCCAGGTTGATAAGGATGTCATCAATCAAATCCAAGCAAAGTTCTGATTAAAATTTGAATGTGGAAGAAGTGGCCATTGGAGTACTATAGTTATATTTTCTTTTGAATATGTTGGTGTGCGTTTAATTAGTTATTATTATTGTTGAGACTGCTATATAATTTATTTTGTTGTTGTTGTTGTACCTCAATGAATTCATTTAAGTTTACGTGATTTACATAGTTATTTCCAGTGTTATCAGAACCGGACCGGCGGTCGACTGCGGTCGGACCAGAACCGGACCCCTACACGGCCCGGTTTGCTCATTTCCGGAGGATGTAAGCGAACCCGGTTCTGAAGTCCGGTTTTCACCGAACCGGCCGGTTCACCGGTTCGAACTTTCCTTTCATTAAAAAAACAAAAAAAAACCAGGTCGGACCGGCGGTCTGGATTATTATATCATATGGACCGGCAACCGAACCGGGTCGGACCGGCGGTCTGACCAGTGAACGGAGAACCGGCACCCTTACCGGTTCGACGTCCGGTCCGGTTCTGATAACACTGGTTATTTCTCCTAAATTAAATCAAGGAAATTGAGAGATTCCAGAGGTAATAATAGTTCGATCAACCTCCGGCTGTGAGAGACTTCAAATATTTTATTATATATAGTTGACAAGAAACGTTGGTTGGCTTACTTTCATATTGGTTGGTTTGATAATTTTAAAATTTAATTAAATTATAAATGGTGTACCTTAGTTCGAACGTGATTCGATTAGTTTTTTTACTCGATTCGAACTCAACTTGAATTGAATATACATGTATATAATATTATGTAAAGTTCGAATAAACTCGAACTCGGCTCGAATAGACAAAACAAAAAAGCTCGAATAGGCTCGTGAGCCTCTCGAGTCGAGTACCACTAAATACGTACTCGACTCGGTTTCAGAAAAAGCTTGACTCGAAATTTACCGAATCAAATTCGAATATTAACCGAGCCGATTTCAAATAGATGACAAGTAGTTTGAGTCATTGTACTTTTCTCTACTACCAAATACATCTTTCTCCATACTCAGGTTGGAGCCGCAACAGAACATAGTAGCTGGGAAAAAAAATGAGAAGTTGTTTGGTCTGGAATTGTAATATTTTAAAATTATAAAGTTGGCTGTAAGAATAAGTCTAAAGAAATTAATCTCACGGAATATAAAAATATTCATGGCCAACAATTCACTCTTTACGGATTGACCCAGTGCGAGTATTTAATGGATATTACAAATTGATCCAGTACGAATGAAAATTAATGTAAAAGTAAAGCAAAATGCTACACGTACTGCATTTCATAACGGCTCCTCCTAAGACAAGCATAAAAAAATAATAATAATAAAAAAAAATCCCATCTTAGACATTAAAAATCACATAAATTCACCTTCTACCCAATTCATTACAAACAAATCAACTTGGCACACGAAAACTCAAAAGTCACAAAATCCACTATTACAATGTGAGCCAACCACACAAAAGCCAACCTTTTCAAACCATTCATTTCACCCATAAACAAAATCACAGACTAGTGGTATACAACACAATACACCAACAGCATGAAGTGAAGAATCGAATCAAGCCTCCTCTTCCTCTTCCTCCTCGTACTCATCCTCATCAGCAGTTGCATCCTGGTACTGCTGATACTCAGCCACCAAATCGTTCATGTTGCTTTCCGCCTCTGTGAACTCCATCTCGTCCATGCCCTCACCGGTGTACCAATGCAAGAAAGCCTTGCGCCTGAACATAGCCGTGAACTGCTCGCTCACCCTCCTGAACATCTCCTGGATCGAGGTCGAGTTCCCGATGAAAGTTGAAGCCATCTTCAACCCCTTGGGTGGGATATCACAAACACTCGACTTCACATTGTTTGGAATCCACTCAACAAAGTAGGAAGAGTTCTTGTTCTGGACATTGATCATCTGCTCGTCAACCTCCTTCGTGCTCATCTTTCCACGGAACATGGCAGAGGCAGTTAGGTAGCGTCCGTGGCGTGGGTCAGCTGCACACATCATGTTCTTCGAATCCCACATTTGTTGGGTCAGCTCGGGGACGGTCAGGGCACGGTACTGTTGGGACCCACGAGATGTTAAGGGTGCGAACCCAACCATGAAGAAGTGGAGACGTGGGAAGGGGATAAGATTGACTGCAAGCTTCCTGAGATCGGAGTTCAGCTGTCCAGGGAATCGGAGGCAGCAGGTGACACCGCTCATGGTGGCAGATATCAGGTGGTTTAGATCACCAACTGTAATGAATCAATAAATAAAAGAGTTCAAGCAAAGGTAAAGACAGTAAGAAACTTCTCTTCAATGACTGAAATGAAAACAGAATAAGAACATCTTCAAAAAAATCTATATGTTGTTTGTTAAGTTTTAAAAGCAGAGAACCCAAGTCCCAAATATCAATTTTTTATGATTATATATTAAAACTACCACTTGAAAATCAACTGAAAACTGGCCCAATTAAGGGACAGCAAATGAGAGTCTATCTTGTTCATCTTGCTGCAATGAGAAGTCTCTTTTTTCTCCTTTTGTGAGTAGCAAGAAGATTAGGGACTTACAGGATGGTGTGGTAAGCTTCAACGTGCGGAAGCAAATATCGTACAGTGCCTCGTTGTCGAGAACCATACATTCATCAGCATTCTCAACAAGCTGGTGAACTGAAAGGGTAGCATTGTAAGGCTCAACGACTGTATCAGACACCTTGGGAGAAGGGAAGACTGAGAATGTCAACATCATGCGGTCTGGGTATTCCTCCCTGATCTTGGAAATAAGGAGGGTTCCCATCCCAGAGCCCGTGCCACCTCCCAAAGAATGACAAACTTGAAATCCTGTTGAAATTTGACAGAAAAGTTAATTTGGTAGGCAGCTCAGAACAAGAAGATAGATGGATGGATTTTTCTTAAGTAACCAATTGAAACTTGTTTCAGAAAACAGACTTCATTCCCAAATTTCAAAGTAGATGTCCTCAACAACTAAGATTACAATGGTCCATCACTCAATTAATACATTCAGCTCATTTGGGAAACATCTCCACTTAGTTGCCAATCCACAGTACAGTACTGAAACAGAGGATATCATTTTGTAGAAAAATCACCAATCTCCTTTAATGTAACAAAAAACTACTGCTACCAGAAAATGAACCTCATTTCAATATATGATCAGATCCTCCAGAAAGCTAGATCTGTCATCTGAGAAAAGTGATGATGAAGGATGCATAAATCCATTTAGATGGCATAGTTCATGCATAAAGTATAAGTCAAACGGGAATTGATACCAAATCACACGATAACGTGCGTATAACTAATGGATCTTGCATCAGCGAACAGCAAAAGTAAATGAAAGGTTTGATCAGTGAAGATGAACGCAAAATGCTACAAATTTAAGCATTTAATACTGAGAACAATGAGCATTTCGGTCCCAATTCCTTAATTTAGCAACTCAGATACAGATCGAGGCACATAAAGCGATGATGTAGATAAAAGAAGGAATCATTACCCTGCAAACAATCACAGTTCTCAGCCTCCTTCCTCACAACATCAAGCACGGAATCAATCAACTCAGCTCCCTCCGTGTAATGACCCTTGGCCCAGTTATTCCCAGCTCCAGATTGGCCGAAGACGAAGTTGTCAGGGCGGAAGATCTGGCCGAATGGACCAGATCTAAGGGAGTCCATGGTGCCAGGCTCCAGATCCATGAGAACGGCGCGAGGGACGTACCTGCCGCCGCTGGCCTCGTTGTAGTAGACATTGATGCGCTCAAGCTGGAGCTCGGAGTCGCCGTTGTACTTTCCAGTGTGGTCGATGCCGTGCTCGTCGCAGATGACCTCCCAGAACTTGGCGCCGATTTGGTTGCCGCACTGGCCGCCCTGGATGTGGAGGATTTCTCTCATCGTTTTCGGCGGTTACGGTTCTGGGAGAATGTGGAGAAAAGGAGATCTGAGCGCGCAGAAGTGGAGGGTGATTTGTTGAGGAAATAATTGGATTGGAAGGACAAGACAAGAGGATAGATGAGGATTTTTATACAGTCTACTCTTTTAAGTTTAAGTGAGAAAATGTTTTCAATTTGGATTGGAATGGCATTGTATGGTGAGATCTATTATAAATTATAATTTAATATTACATCCAAAATTCATTCGTTGTACTGAGAGATTGCATACAAAAATAGATGTAATGTAAGAATACATCCAAGATTACAAAGTGTGTATTATTTTTTTTTATTATTTATACAAAATACTTTGTATAATATTTATGATTTATTATACATTATTATTATTATTTCATGACTCATTATTATAATAAACAAATAATATATATAAAATGTCTAAATTTTTTTCATTGAATTTTCTATGAAAATTATTTATAAAAATATACAAATTGTTTAAACTTATAAAACTGTAATAGCAAACGAATTAAGTTTTAATATTTGTTTTATAATTCATGAATAAATTATACGTATTAAACACAAAAAATAAAATTTAAATAGTAAATTAGTTGTTTTCAAAATAAATATTCGTTGAAATCAAGATATAGTATACTCTCATATAGATTAATATAATAATAATAAATTCGTATTATAATGAACATTAAAAAACATACAAAACATTATAATCTAACATTACTTTCTATATTGCAGCACAACCAAGTAATGCAATATAACATTACATTACATAGCTCACATTTTAAGTAATCTCACACTACGTCCATCCAAATAATCCCTTAGTTTCTTAGTTTATTTAAATCTTCTCAAAGTCGATGTAATATTCTTTCATGTTCTTTTACAACATTGATTTTACAATTTCAAGCTGAAAACACTAAGAATAAAACTTGAAATTATTGATTTTTTTTTTAAAAAAATCCGAACTCATTTTCTTACTATGATTATAAGCTGTTTTACTATTTGTTTTTTTCACAGAAAATGAGTGCTACTTGTGGCGATTTTAAATTCATCCCGCTACGTAATGTCCAGACTCTTCTGTTATGACTGAATTTTTTTTCAACCATATTTAGTGAACATAGAACATGCACGGGCTCTGTCAATATAGCTCCGCCAACACCCTAGTATAGTCTGTTAAGTTCAATTCTTCTTATCTCCCCTCCTTCTATACCTAACATGGTGTGTTGGCCAGACGGAGACGGGACCTGATATTTAATCAAGTCACTATGAGGTGACATCCCGATATAGTTTGGACTTCATAATATAATCATATGGAAGTAAGCGTTTGTTGAATCTTAAAGTCTGGTCTTTTTGTCGGCTTCTTCGGTCCCGCCTAGGACGGCACCTACAAGAGAAAAAAAAATGGGGTTGTACCCCATGATTCCGATCTGAAACTTAATGGTTGTAAGAAAATGAGAATCTTAATAATGAATGCATAAAGTTTACTATTTATAGGGGTTTTAAACCGACATTGTGGCAATTTATTTCTTACTATGTTGGGTTGTGTTGATGACGGCTTGGTCTCTCATTAGTTGATGAAGTTGGTTGTGATTAGTCAGCTGGTGATGAGTAGATTGCCAACTCCAGTTTTATTTACTGTGAGGGATTTTCACTTATGACCATAGTAAGCTAATCGTCATCTCATATTTACTTACTGTGAGGGATTCTTTTGTATGGCGGTGAAAAATCGCCACCTCATATTTAGTCATTGTGAGAGGTTTTTCTCTTTTGCGATAGTAAGTTGATCACCACCTCATGTTTACGCTAAACTGGTACGTGCTATTTATTTTACTGTGTAATTAATTTACCTGACATGTACATATGTTTTATTCCGTAATTATATCCTAAATTATTCAATGATGAAGTGTTCTACCATTTGTTGAACTAAGTATTCACAATATTCCTTTAGAAAAAAATGTAATGTTGAGATTTGAATATTAGTAGTATATATATTTATATTTATATGGGGAAAAGTAGAGAATATATAATGTAACCATTATTTCCTAGCAGATAGCACTAAACTGTGTCATTTTAATATATATATATATATATTAATTATTAATTAACATAGTGTGTGCGCATGATTTTATTCCTAACTCTAATAATTATATATATATATTGAGATTTAGCCACTCATATATAACTATTATATATGAATACTCTCCATAGAAAATATTATATATTAGTAGAATCTCATAATATAAAGATAATCAAACATCTAGAGCAAAAATTCACCCATAAAATGAGCTAAATCACTATCAGACCAGATGTTAAAATCTACAGCATTGGAGCATGCGTCAATTGCCCCCATTATCGTACGGCATTTCTTTATATTTAGAATAAATTTACATTTAATTACAATTTTAGCTGGATCTTAACGAAAAGGTGACAGTTTTATCTCTAAACCATGCACAGATCAGAATCCTATCACGATATCCCTAAAAAAAAAAAAAATCAACACCTGATCAGCCGGCGTCTTCATCCGTAACAGAAGACCGCGTTTGTTGGAAATTGTTAATCAGATTCCATTTAAATTCCCCAGGCGGCCTAATGTGTTCTACCGAGGTCAACTCCGGCCGCTTCTATTCCCTCGCTCCACGATGCTGTTTCCCTGGAAGAAGAAGTTGTCCGGCGGTGGCAGCGGCGGCGGATCTCCGGTTGTTCAGTCCGACTTCCCCTCATCTTTCATCGACCGCTTCGTTAAGAACAAGGACCGCCTCAAGAAAACCGCCAAAAGTAGGCGCAAAAGTGGGAAGCAGCAGCGGCAGCAAGTCCCCAGCGCTGTAGCATCGCCGGAGACTGTTCCGGTAACGGAGGAGGCAAACCGCGATTCTCCGCAGCAATCCCCCTCATTCTCCTCAGAAGAGGGGGACGAGACAGCTGATTCTGTAACCGTCGAACACTCTGAAGAATCTGATACTCCAGATCTGGACGGCGCGTCCCCATCACGGTTTCTGGAGGTAGCTGTAGTGGCGATTCTAGGTCTCCTGGCTCTGTTCCCGAAGTGGCTCGTGATTGGCGCCACGATCGCTGCCCTTTCGTTCTCATTTGCAGAGTTCATCGGAGCGTGCGATTCTTTCAGGCCATCCGGCGGCAAAACTGTGATTACTGAGGATTCCGGACCGGTGATTGAGGTTTCGCGAAGTTTCGAGCGTGATTCTGATCATGAGCTTGACTTCGGTAAGTCTGATTCGAGCAGATCGGAGCCAGATAGTGAAGAAATCAAAGTCTGGGAGTCTAATTCGGAAACAGCGGCAGTGTTAGAAGAAAGTTCGGCCTCAAATGCAGAAGAAGATGACGAAGTAGTCGGAGAGACGAGACGTCGGAGAAAGTTGAAGTCGAAGTTCATTAAGCGGGTAGTGCCGAAGAAAATCAGGAGTCATATGAAAAGAGCCCAGACACGACGAGCTTCATAGAAGATGATGATTTTGAAAGTTTGTTTGTGTCCTTCACGGGCTTTTTGAAAAAGCGCGCCAAATATATATATATATATATATATATATATATATGAAGAGGAGCAAATTGTAAATGATGATTAATTTTAAGGGTTAATTAATAAACTTTCAAACCAAAAAATTAAACCTAATTTTTATTAAAACCAAACTAAACTTTCCATAGTGTAAACAGAGGAAAAATCACTAAATTACCTATATTTTGGAACTCAAACACAAAAACAAGGAAAAACGAGTTTCCGGAACCATAATCACTTCTAGCGCATCTCCGAAATGCGCCAAAATCATGTCACATCTGCCAAATGCGCCACATTTAATACATGGGTTCGATTCTTGTATTAAATGTGGCGCATTTGGCAGATGTGCCATGTTTTCGGCGCATTTCAGAGATGCGCTAGCAGTGATTATGGTTCCGTTTCCCTTGTTTTTGTGTTTGAGTTCCAAAATATGGGTAATTTAGTGATTTTTACGTAAACAGATGGATTTAAGTTTTAAGACACACCAGAATTAATAATGTTGTCACATTAGATTTTACATTATTAAATAATATTGGTTAATTTTAATATGTACACAAATATATATTTATTTGTATTTAATATAATATTATTTACTTTTAAATGCCGTAATCAAATATTTATATATATACAGTAATCTGATTTATAAATATATTGTTTCATATGAAAATAGAAATGAAAATTTTTTAAGTGACATATTGCATCATATAATTTTGAGTTAAGTATATTACAATAGTAAATAATCATCATTAATAAAACCAATAAGTTCTTCTAATATATTAATTAATTTAAAAAACGACTTTACAAATAATGAGATCATACATAAAAATTTCACATTAGTAAAATATCGTGCAACCATGGG
This sequence comes from Clarkia xantiana subsp. parviflora, assembly GCA_036873135.1. Lineage (NCBI taxonomy): Eukaryota > Viridiplantae > Streptophyta > Magnoliopsida > Myrtales > Onagraceae > Clarkia > Clarkia xantiana. The sequence goes on along the minus strand of JAPTYO010000004.1, from coordinate 119,656 downwards.
TTAATAGCTAGTATTAATAAAAATATTAGTCGAATTATGATCAATTTTACTTTTACAACTCAGCATGTCGTATCAGTAGGAGATATATGTATCGAAACTCTAAATTGTAATTAATATTATCACTCGACTGACCCTAGTCCGGGAGTGAAATCCCAAAATATGTTAGATTTCGAAAGTTATTCTCAAACTAGGTTTGTTCAGAAACTAATTCTCAAACTAGGCTTACTCTATCCTACGTGGCAGCCACATCAACCTAAATATATTATTTTAATCATTTATGTTTTTACTATGTATCCTAAAGTTTACAGTATGTTACAAATGAACCCAAAATAAAATATAGTACAAATAAAAAATGGAAATAAAACTTGAAAACTAAAAAAGATTAAATGTAATAAATATAAAACAAAAATTGGAAAGAAAACAAAATACTTAAGGTAAATGTACATTGGAAAATGATATTTGAAAAGAATGAATCATAGGAATTATTTTTTTGAAAAAAAATGGTACAATACAAAAATTAGTCAAATAATATGAAACAAATAACTTTATTGATTTTTTTTTTATTTTAGGTTAGTTTATTTTTTTTTTTATGATCACTAGTTTTATAAAATTTTACAAATTTAAGATGTGTTCTTTAAAATTAATTTACAACTTTATCTTTATAATATTTACACACTTTTAAACAAACTCTAAAATATTTACTTCTCTATACATTTTTATGACAAGACTTACAATTTATTTTTAATATATTTTATTTTCAGATATCATTTTTCGATATGCATTTACCTTAAGTATATTTTTTCTTTCCAATTTTTGTTTTATATTAATTGTATATAATATTTTTCAAGTTTTTTTCCTTATTTTACTTGTATTATATTTTATTTTGGTTACATTTGTAATATACTGTAAAATTTAGGATACATAGTAAAAAGATAAATAATTCAAATAATATATTTAGGTGATGTGACTTGATAGAGTAAACTTAATTTATAATTATTTTCTGAACAATTCTAATTTGTAAATAAGTTTCATAATCCAACCTATTTTGGGATTTCACTTCCAGTCCGGTCTGTAAATCCTAATCCGATTGTACTGTTCATCTCAAATTTTGAAGGCGGATTAGGGTTTATCACCTCGAGTCTCAACCCGCCAGTTGCTTGCTGTGCTATTTGTTCTCTCTCCAGTTTAATCGCTGGACCGCCACTACGGCGGTGGTCGTCGAGACCTACCTTGATTCCTGATCAGATTTCAAACCATTACAGAGCCTGAATTGTTCTACTTTCAGTAAGCCATCAGAATGGCGGCGGACGGAACGGTGGATCTTGCAGCGGAGAATTTGTGCTGCAAGAAGGTATTCATGTTCTACTGAAACTGCATTTTTCGGTAAGTGTTTCCATTGCATTTGTTTGCTGTGACGAACTGATTTTGTGCGTGCATCTTATGCAGTGGAAGGATGAGTGCTCGCTGTTTAAAGAGAAGCGACGTGCTCTTAGGGAAGCCATAAAAATGCTCGAGAATGGGCTCAATGAGTCGCGTGCTGAAAATGCCAACCTCCGTAAAGGTATATACCGCGTTCAGTTTGGATGCTTTCTCCAACATCGAGAATTGAATTTTGTTGATGTGGTGATTGGTAGAAACTGTGCGTTTCTAGAATCAGGAACTTTTTTGATTATTTGCTGCACATAAGGGTGATTTGGTTGAGCAAATTGAAAATGAAAATTGATTGGTATGTTATTTCAATTGTTGGTTGAGATAAAAATTAAATTTTGACTTTGAAAAAAAATCTGGATCCTGTATTGAGTTTGAAGCGAGAACCGGTGCCAATTTGTAGGCATTTGATTTGACTAGTTCCGCTTGCTTTAACGTAATTTTCATTATTGTATATCTATTTGGGCAGAGTTTGATGAAGAGCGGGCACGTATAGAGAAAGATGGAAAAGATGAACTAGGTGATAGAATTGCATTGCAGAATGAGATCTCTTCTTTAAAGGCGGAAAATTTGTCATTGCAGAAGAAGATGGGTTCCGTTGCTGGAGATGACCATAAAGTTCATCTACTTGAAGCTCGGGTTTCTCAAGGTGAAACAGAAATTAAGAATTTGAAAGAGGCTCTGAAGAAAGAAAAAGCCAGGGTAGATTCTGAAAAAAAGAAGGCAGAGTCAGAGAAGAAGAAAGCTTCTGAAGCGCAAAGGATGCTCCAAGCTGAGAAAAGTAAGGCTGCTGCAGAAAGGAAAACTACCTCTATCGAGCATCAGAAGAGTGAGGATTACAGGCTTCAGTTGGAGGAGTTGAAGAAAGAAGCTTATGAAGCAAGATCAAAGTTAGAAGAGATGAGCAAAAAGCTTGAAATAGAGAAGCAAAGGGCAAACAAGGAAAAACAACGAGCAGATACAGAAAAGGCTAAATCACAGGAGCAAAGGAAGCTTGCAACAGCAAATGAGAGGAAACTAAAGGAAGAGAAAAGCCGTGGTGATACGTTGAGCAGGGAGGTCGAAGACGGTAAAGAGACGATTAAGAAGTTAAGGGAGGAAATACGTGAACTCAATTCTTCCATTAAGATGAGCAAAGACCCTTCTAGTATAGTTAATAGGGCTTTGGAAATTTGTGCTGCAAATAAGAAAGATTATAATTCCACTGATATTTTGAAGGCTAGAGCAGACAAATCTACTGTACATACGACAGTCGATGGGGCACTTCATCGTTTGGAAATTCAGAATCAAAACCTGGTTAGTGAAAAAAGACTAGCGGATTCAGAAATGAGGAGAGCAGATGAGCAATTAAGCTTCACGAATAAATGCAAAAAGAAGGCATTGGAAGAGAAACGTCATGCTGATAAACTACGGAAAGATTTGAAAGTGGAAAGAGAAAGGATTAAGGAACTTCAGAGGACGCATTGTGGGCATGGTTCTAGAAAGCCAGTTGACAGTGGCACTGGTCCTTCCACGAACGAGAGTATAAACGAATCTGTAAAGTTGAAGCTCTTGAAGAAGCAGTTGAAGATTGAGAAAATGAAGGCAAAGCACGCAAAAGAAGTAGCTGAGTTGGAAAAACAACGCTGCAACATGATACAGCGAGAACTTCATTGCATAAAATTGGATTTTAGCCAATTTTTGCATCGCCTCAGTGTGCTTGATAGCTACTTTCCGCTGAACTATGCAGGGACGGATGAGGTGGAAAAGGTTCGACTTAACTTAAAGCATATATTTTACTTCATTCTTTATATGGTTATTTTATGTTTTTATGTATTGCACAGTTCATTTGATGTATTTTTACATGTCACCTTTAGTTAGAAGTAACATATTTTGGTGTTAATTAATAACTAAATCAATTGAACTAGAGCATATTAGCACACACGGTCCTTTGTGGTCCATCTGTTTGAGGTCCATGAGTATATCCCACTATTAGTATGATTTCCAGTTGAAGGCATGCTACATCATTCTTTCTACAGTTCTTGTTTTGAGGTAGTTCTTATCCATACATTATCTTTCCATTACCTCTGCAGTCTGACAATTATAATGAGCTTAAAAAGGATTCGATGGGACATTCTGCATTTTTAACTTAGGTCAGTTATAAGCATTACTTTGAATCGCCAAAATATCTTTATTTGTTTTTGTACTTTTATGATAGTAAACTTTGTCGGCATATATCCCTGTGTAAATGTATCACCCAACTATGACGTATCCTCATCTGATGGGTTTCTGCAATCTGCAGAACGGAAAAACGACATTGGACCAGTTGAAGAGACATTGTAGTGGCTTACAGTCAGTACAGAATTACTATCAGACGGAAAACCAACTTGTGAAGCTTGGTGCACCTGTTGCTACAGACACAGAAATATGGCATCCTGCATGTCGAGGCAGTTCTACAGATTTTATTTCAGGTGTTGATTCTAATCCGGAGCGTCTGCCTGACTATTCTTCTAAGAGGAAAAAGTTAAAGCGCTCCGGCTTAAATTCTGCTCTGGCTTCTTTTTCTGATAGAGAGATAGTGGGATCACAGGACAGGGTTGATTTAACTGTAAACAAGCCAGCTGAACTTTTTGGAAGTCACTTGCATCAACAGACAGTTATCTCCAACCATTTGGATGGGCACTCCAAAAGAAAGGGCAGTGAAAACTTTCCTGGGGTAGAAGAAAACAGCGTCAGAAGTACTCACATAGATGGAGATGTTGTAAAAATGAATGGGAAGAAGAGGAAGAGGTTAATTCATGAAGTTGAATTTGTAGATAACATGTGTTTGAAGAGTACGAAGCTTAATCTTCCGAGAGAAAAGCAGCTGTCTGGCCTGCATGGTAAGTTGATGAACCAACTAGAGGAGCCTCTTGTCTGTGAAGAGTTGCACGGTTCTTTTGGAAGTGACATGATGGGGAGTCCTATAGATTACATGAAATTGTTGGATTTGGATGATCCTGTTGATGAGCAACGGTACCGGGCAGCAATTGGGAGCCCTTTGTCACCCACCCTTCCTGAGATCAACATTGAGGCTGTTGAAGCTTGTCAACTGAACATCGAGAACGGCCTACACCAAAAAATTCCATGTGAGAAGGAGAATCTGCCGTCTTCTAAGGAGCTTGATGCAAGTAAAGTGGAAAATCTTGATTCAAGGCTGTTGGGATTTGCTTTCTCTGAAAATAATGGGTCAAATTTGTCTTGTGAGAATGAGGCTCAAGTTGCATCTGATAATATGCCCAAATATTTTGATGCACTGGAGCTAATTGCTTTTAATCTGGTAAATCTCCTTTCTTGCTTTCCCCGTGAGGTTTACTTTTCAGTTCCAATAAGGGAAAAATAGTGTTCTGCTCTCATATGTGGGGTTGCCCCTGTTTATGTTCTTTTGTGCTGAAAACACCCCTTAAATGTTTTGAACAAACTTTTGAAGTCAGTTAACTTTTTCCTTAAATCCATGTTATTTTTTCAAAAAGAAAAAAGGTTCGGTTCTCGGCTGGGGTTCAAACAATTGAATGCAGAACAATTGGCATATAGATTTCACACAAGTATTTGGCGTCTTCCATATTCTGTATATGCTTGCTGAGTATCAGTAACAGCTTATTTATCTTTATTATTTTGTGCTTCAGGGTTGGGACTGGGCGAAAACCGACATTGTTCCGCAGCTACTAAAGATCCTGGAATCAAGCGTTCAAGAGACAAGTGCAGTCGCTATTTTAGTCCTCATCGGTCAGCTGGGAAGGTAAGCTTCTGATATGAACAGTTTGCTTCATCACTTTTTACCAACTTGGTCTTTTGATGCTTCTATATTGCGTAAGTATATATATATTCCTGTTCTTCTACTGATCTTGGCTATATATTACATTGTGATAGGCTCGGGGTTGACACTTCTGGGTACGACGATGATGCAGTTCAAAGTCTCCGATGTCACCTGTTTAGTTTCTTCTGCCAAGCCACTACCTCGAACCAGTCCTTCCCCCTTCAAACCACCATAGCCACATCGTTACTCAATCTCCTCCCTCTCGATTACAAAACGGTCCTTCACGGTACTGCAGATCTTCCATCCAATTCCGACCAAAGCACCCCTGCTCGTGCCATCGGCAAGTGGTTTTCTTCCCTAAGTGAAGAACAACAGACTTCGGTTTATAGCCTTCTTCATAGTAAGAGCTGAGTTTTTTTTTTTCCCTTCATCAGTTGCTTACTGAATTTCTTGACATTAGTACCAGCGATAGTAATCTGGTAGCATTCTTGCATGATGGATCTGAATTGAGGCAAATCTAAGCTAATGCAAGTGCAATTTTGTATGATATGATCGGTTTTCTGTGAATATATAGATGGTTTTTTGTTGATAATTTGGTAGTAGATGCTACTTAAAGGCAAGTTTCTACATAGAAACGGGTTTTACGACTTTATACGTTTTTACGATTCTACACGTGTTTTATGACTATAGAAGTAAAAAGGTACGATTTTACGACATGTAAACTCGTTTGACTGCATAGTTGTGCTATTATTCACATTTATTGTCATTCGATTCAGAGTAAGGCGGCACGCTCTGTTCGTTCCGGAAGAAGTTATCGGGATCGACCCTCTGTTTGACGATGCTCAGCCGCTTGAAGTTGCCCTTAAAGTACTTCTCCCCCCAGAAACTCGCCTTCGGGTAAGTCGAGCTCCCCTCACCATCCACCACTCCCAAGTCCAGATCCCTATAGTTAAGGTACGCAGTTCTTGGCGACTTGGTAACGTAAGGCGCCATATATGAATACAGCATCCTGATCCAGTCCACGTGGCGGGCTGCAGCCACGGGCCCGACCTCGTCCCACTTCACTAAATACTGTATGTTGTAGAGGTAGCCTTTCCGGTAGGGAAAGGGTGTCTCCGATTCGGCCACCTCGGCCATTTTCCCGCCGTACGGGTCCATTATCATGAAGACGAGGTCTTCGTGCATGAATCTCTCCCAAATCCCTCTCCATGCTTCTACCGGGATCGGTTTCTCAACGTGGTCCGATTTTGCCTTGAAGGAACTCTTGTATTGCGTCTTTCGGTCGAGAAGGACCTCCTTCGGCTCGCCCTTTTGGTACCCGGTGAAGTACATGACCGAGTCGATCCAACTCATTTCTTTGCAGTCAGAGGGGTTTAACCCTAGCTCCGGGAAGGTTCGTGCCATCAACGGCATCAAATCGTCCGCTTTTCCTAGAAACAGACAGTTGAAAGCGACTTGGATTTTCGCGTACTTTCCTAGTTTTTGAACAATAGCTCGGATGAACAAATCGTGCGGCAACTTATCCGCAACGTACTGCCACCGATCGACGATCTCGACCGTCGATCGATAAAGGTTGAAAACGGTGACGGTTGGCGGGACCCGTACGATCCTGATCTTCCAGGCGGTGATGACTCCGAAACTCGCTCCGCCACCTCCTCGAATCGCCCAGAAAAGATCCTCCCCCATCGATTTCCGGTCCATTATTCTTCCATTGGAGTCGACTATCCGAGCATCGATCACGTTATCGGCCGCTATCCCGTATTTCCGATGCAACGTACCGATGCCGCCTCCGCTGAAGTGACCGCCGACTCCAACGCTAGGGCACAACCCAGCCGGAAACCCATGGACCTTGCTCGATTTACCGATAGCGTAGTAGAGTTCACCAAGCGTGGCCCCCGCATGGACCCAAGCGGCCTCGTCGGCCACATTGACATCGACCGAACGGAGATTGATCAGGTCGATGATAACGAACGGGGACTTGCAGAGGTAAGAGAGACCCTCGTAGTCGTGTCCACCGCTTCGAACCCTAACTTGGAGACCGTGGGCCTTGCTGCAGAGGACAGCGGCTCGGACTTCGGCCTCGTGGTTCGGAGTCATGATGAAGAGCGGTTTGGCCGATTCGGACCCGACCCACCTCGGGTTCTGCTGAGTAGACTGGAGGAGGTCGGTGTACGAGGTTGAGTTTTTCGGGTAGACTGTGTTTAAGGTGTTGGAGTCTTGTGTGGAGGAGGATGGTGCTGACGTGGACATGCAGTGCATGAAATCGCCATGGATTAGGGTTTTTTGCAACGAAAAGAGCAGCAGAAGAAGAAGTGAAGAGTGTGTCATTTTGGTCTGATTGATTATTCTTTGAGGTCGTGGAAGAGAGAAGATGTTATTATGGGGGAAGATAAGACGGCTAATTTGTGCTAAATATATAGGGTTAATAGGTTTTTGGTGATGTCTGACAACTTTTGGATTTTGGTTAATGATGTCTTTTTTACCTAGTTTTGGTACCATATGTTTGCACATTTTTTCTAGTTTTGGTCTAACTGTTACATTCCGTACATTTTTTGACATGTTCAAGTCACGTGATCCACTCTAAACTTTAAATTTAGTCCATCTAATACTTTCTTAACTTTTTTTTTTGTCCAATTTAGTCCCGAAGTCTCAAAATTGACCCCAATTGGACAATATGTCTAATTGAATTTTTGAAACTTCAGGACTAAATTGAACCAAAAAAGGTTAGGAAAGTATTAGAGGGACTAAATTGAACAAAATTTAAAGTTTAAGGTGGATCACGTGACTTGTACATGTCAAAAAATGGACGGAATGTAACAGTTAGACTAAAACTAGAAAAAATCTGCAAACATATGGTACCAAAACTAGGTAAAAAAAAATATCATTGACCAAAACCCAAAAGTTATCAAATATTATAGACCAAAAGACCTGTTAACCGAAGTATATATAAGAGTGTAGAAGCTAAAGGAAAAGTGATAGTTCCAATGTGTTTCTAACCTTTGCACGAACCTCTTCCTATAATCTTTGCCATTTTTCTGCTTTGAATTAGTGTGTAGATAGTGATGGCGAGGGTATAAAATCCATTATCCATGATGGATGCAAAATTTAAGCCATTTTATAATCATGTTCGGGAAATTATGTAAATTTTTAGATAATCACTTAATCAATTATCATAAAATCAGAATTATTAAGTAAAATCGTGATTTTTAAGTTGGGTAAAGTGAGCTAAACTTAAACATACAACATATTTAAAGAAAATTAAAATACTTTAAAATGTATAATATGTTTCTAAATGATGATAATTTATACTTATTTCAATAATTTGTTCAAAATTGTTACAACTGGGTCAAATCAAATATGTATTAATTAGATTAATTAGGTCTCGATTGAGAAATAACATTATTCTAATATTAGTATACGCCATTAAGGAATAGTTGTGAATTTGTGATACATTAAATGTAGTTAAGGATAATTTTGAATTAATTATTGAAGCCAAATGGAGAAGGATGACTAAATGTCCCTTATTTTTGCGACACATATATTTTGCAAGTATATTATATATAAAAAATATATTAAATTATGATATAGAATATAAGATTGGAACCATCATTTCTAAGAAAAATATTATTTTCATATATGTATAATTTTTTATAAAACTCTATTAAAAAAAGTACGGATCCCACCAATGATTGAATCAAAGTATCGATTAACATTATTTTGAATCATATCATATATTTTAAAATATATTGATAAAAAAAATTATTTTCAAACATATTTAAATCTGTATCTGTATATTTTAACATTCTCATTTATCTAAGAGGTGAAACTATTTGAATGGCTCATGACATAAATTTTTAATTAGATTGCATTTTTTTTTTTGGCATTATAAAGATTCGAACCTACACATATTATAATCATGAATGTTTTAGGTTCAGTTTCCGCGTATTAAAAAGTCAATAATGAATCAAACATGACTACAAACACCAACGTATACATTCACGTAAGTCATATTATAAATGGATAAAATCATTAATTAGAGAATATTCACCTAATATTTTGAAGGCACTTATAGTTTCATTGTAACTTCAGATTGCCACCTCAACCCTAGTCTAGACTCTAGACCCACTATTCTCAAGAGAAATTATTGGATACCTCAGCTCCAACACCTGGAGCTGAGGTGGTGGACCTTCCACCAATAAGTGTCTGACACGTGGCTTGCAATAGTGACAGCAGAGACAGCAATAGCCACGTGTCAGACACTTATTGGTGGAAGGTCCACCACCTCAGCTCCAGGTGTTGGAGCTGAGGTATCCAATAATTTCTCCTATTCTCAAAGCCTAAGTGTGTTTTTGGTAAGATTTGTCATGAATATAGATCAAATTAAGCCGTCTAATAATTAGAGTGGGGTTCGTAAATTGACGTGGGCATATAGCTAAATAAAGGGTTAACATTGGTCAGAATTAGATGCATAAATTCTTGGCAAGGACGGTCAAACACCTATATCGTAGATACATATATATATATATATATATATATATATATATATATATATATATATAGATCATACAAATATATATTTAGACAAGAGCATTGATAAATAGTGCATGGTGGCTTGTGTTAACACTAGGGAGTTTGCATGGCTGCAATGTGTCGAGGTGATGAATTCCGATTATTATTTAGCAGTCGGTCCAATCTTTTAATTTCTCATTCTTCAATTAAACAACTATCATACCACTAGCAGTTATATGGTTTAGCTCCATATCATGATTTCTAATTCTTTACTGACTTGATTAAAATTATTCTTTGGGATAGTAGAATTAGTGCCTAATAAGCCTCTTGGTTATATAAAGTTGTTAGTGATGTCAAACTTTAAATAAATCGATTTTTCAGCCGTTAGATCATGAGAGAAAATTAATAAAATTTTAGAATAAATATTAAAAAATCAACTAGGTTTTTAGTATGAATCCTCAGTTTTTCCTAGCCTCATTAAAAGTGCATTTTAGTGATAGAGTTGGTGATTACTTGTTAGAAAATAAAATAAAAGCAATTAAATAATAAAATACCATTTAACCAGAAGCTGGATTTTTTAGGCCTAAAAAAAAAAAAAAAAAACGGAAGCTGAATTTGAAGGCCGTTGGCCCACTGAGGAAGCTCGGTCACTGTCTTGGTCGCCGTCACCGTTTTCGGTCTCCAGCGGGCGGCGTCAGTTTAGATATATAGGTAGGTATAGAGAAATATTGGATACCTCGTCTCCAACACCTAAATCTGAGGTGGTGGACCTTCCAATAAGTGTCTGACACGTGACTATTGTTGTCTCTGCTGTTACTATTGCAAGCCACGTGTCAAACACTTATTGGTGGAAGGTCCACCACCTCAGCTCCAGGTGTTGGAGCCGAGGTATCCAATAATTTCTCGGTAGGTATATATGTGAGATATTGAGAAGTGTTCAGTAATATAAAGTATCAACTAATTATTATAAGTATATTTACATACTTTATCATTAAAACAAAGAAAAACACTTATTGTTAATTTGATTTGATCCGCAACATGCCACTAAATGAAAAAAAAAAAAAAAAAATTACAACAATAATTTTATTAAAAATATTATTCAATTAATTATATATATAATAAAAAAAATCAACCCACACAATATGCAGGGACACAGCAACCTAATATGAGGGATTATTCACTACATCAACATGTGGCACTGATGTGGTAAAACTTCAGCCAATAAAGAATTGACACGTGTCACAATTTTGCCACACGTCAGTTTCTGATAGGATGAAGATTTACCGCATCGATGCCACCGATGTAGAGAAGAATTTCTCAACCTAATATTTCAATAAAGTAAAACCTATAACCCAACTAGAGAAATAGTCTTCTAACACTGTAAATATTAGCATGCCCCTTTTACTATTCACATTCGAACACTAACTACGTTGTTAATGCATGTCGACTAGAGCCTGGCCTTCCTCGCCGTAGCCAAAGGGTTCACCGGAATGCTCTGTTCGTGCCTAAAGAAGTTTGTCGGATCAACCGCCGATTTTATCTTAACCAACCTCTCATAGTTTCCATTAAAGTACATATGTCCGTACACCGCGCCTTCCGCTAAGCTGTTCTTTCCATTTGCGGTAACTCCGATATCGAGGTCCCGATAATTCAGGAACGTTCTTCTAGGGTTACTCGACACCATCGGCGTCATGAACTCGTGAAGCTTCCTTATTTGCGTCATGTACTTTTTATCGGCCGCATCCCCCGGTTCGAGCCAGCTCACCGTGTGTTGCACCTTGTACAAGTTCCCGGCTCGATGAGGGAACGGAGTTGCGGTTGACGAAATCTCGCTCATTCGGCCGCCGTAAGGGTTAAACACGAACCCGGCATTACCGAGCGTGATCATCTCCTTCCATATGGACTCTAAGTCGGGTTTCGAGATCGGTTTTTCGACATAGTCGGATTTTCGCTTTAGGTATTTTACCGAGTCCGGGACCCGATTGAGGAGGGCTTCCGGTGCGGTCCCGTTTTTGAAGTTAGCCCACCAGAGAACCGACCCGATCCACGTCATCTCCGTGACGTTGGCTTTGGTTAACCCTAAGGACGGGAAGTCCTTGTTTATGAAGGACAGTAGTTTATTCCCGTCGCCGAGGAAGAGAGCCATCACCGTAGCCCTAACCTCCGTCTGCCCTTTCTTTACCTTGTCATATAACGTTACCGGCTGGAGAAGCAGCCGCATGAAGAGGTTATTGTCGGTGGTGGGGGCCGCCAACTGCCAATCGTAGACAAAGTCGGTGATATTTTGGTCCATCGACCGTTCGACTTGGAAAACCGTCACCTTTTCCGGCACCGGTACTATCTTCACCTTATAAGCCAGGACCACGCAGAAGCTTCCTCCTCCGCCGCCTATAACCGCCCAGAACAGATCCTCCCCCATCCCTTTCCGATCGAGGATCTTTCCGTTAACATCGACGATTCGTGCATCTACGATGTTATCGACGGATAACCCGTACTTTCGCAACATGTTCCCGTACCCGCCGCCGCTCAAATGGCCGCCGACGCCGACGGTGGGGCAAATTCCGGCGGGGAACCCGTGAACTTTACTCTTCTCATATATCCGGTAGTAAACCTCCCCGAGAATCGCTCCGGCCTGGACCCACGCGGACTCGTCGGCGACGTTCACGTCGACCGACCGTAAATTGAACATGTCGAGGATGATGAACGGAGTGTTGGACCAGTACGATATTCCGTCGTAGTCGTGGCCGCCGCTTCGGGTCTTGAGGTGGAGGTTGAGTGTTTTGGCGCAGAGAACGGCGGTGGGGACTTGGGACTCGTTGGTTGGGGTTACGATGATGTTGGGCTTCGGAGTTGACGAGGTGTTGTAACGGCGGTTACGGACGTAAGAGTTTAGCACCGCCGTGAAATTGGCGTTGCTAGGCTGGAACACTAATTCTGATAACTTCTCCGACGGGGGAGCGTCTTTGGTGAAACATTGTAGGAAACTGTCGTACTCCGATGCGGCATCGGCGGCGACGAAGATGAGGAGGAAAATAAGTGAGAATGAGAGGGGAGATGTTTTGGATTTCATAACGGTCTAAGTACGAGATTTGATTGTGTCGTGTTTTTTTTGTTTTTGTTTTTGTTTTTTTTTTTTTTTTTTTTATTTCCACCGTATGGTTTTTTTTTGTTGGAATGACAATCTTTCTCCTATATATATATATCGACAACAGAACACAGTCTATGCGATATTTTTGCTTACAATTGGCCCTAAATGTTCCCACCCAATTATGATGAGAGTATTCAACGGAAATTACTAACTAAAGTTAGAATTTTCTGGTATAGGATAACAAAATTTTCCTAATTTTATTTTCTGAAATTCGTAGAGTACAATTATTTTTTTTCAGACCTTATTTCTTAAAATATAACAATATGTCATTTACAAATTTACTATTCTTATTTTTATTAAATTAAACTTAATATTTTTTTTTAAATCTTTATACATGACGAATTACAGTTTTTTTTTTTTTTTCTCACTTTTCTAAGTATAATTTCAAAACAAGGCGATATATGTATATCATCATATATAGCAACACAATATCAAGATGCACAAAATCCAATTTCTTTAGCCAAAACTAATGGAAGAAAAATTAACCAGAAACCTTTATAGAAACTTTATCAGTAAGTCAACACAGCTCGTTTATATCCATACTCCCCACTATGAATTAAGTATTTCGAAACAAGGCAATATATATTAGCAACTCAATATCAACCACAACTATTCATAATAATATCCAATATGTTTAGCCAAAACGAATGGAAGAAAATATACCCAAAAACCTTTATCAGTAAATCAATCAAAATATCTGTTGACTAATACTCGACTCGGCTTATTTACACCCGTAGATCAATGCATCTCAGTAAAACTTTAGATCACATCAACTCTAGGGCTGACTTAAAAGACCGATATTTCTTCGTCTTGTGTCTGTAAAGAACCTTCTTCTTCTTGCTCGATAAATTTGTAATCTAACCAAGAAACGAGTGTCAAAGTTTGAATCTTGGGTTAATTACTAATAAACCTAAAGTTTGCCCCATATTGAAATTTAGTGTCTAACGTTTAAATTAAGTGTTTCGGGTTTTATTTTGGTTGAAATTTGGTGTCTCGGTGTGATTACTTTAGAGAAGCCAATCCCGACGGAACCGACTGACAAATTCGAGCTCCCATGCACACTCCATTCTCATCACCTTGCCGAGATGTTAAATATTCACATTGGGTCGAGTCAAACCCAACATGCCAACACATAAATTAACCATTTTTACAAGTGGGGTTCCACCCTAAAACCAATTGGTGATAAAAGAAGGTAGCCCACTTTTTATATGGTGCTCTAGTAATCCACACACCACCGACGTGGGACAAATATCACGGTCCAAATCGATGACTTCAACACACTCCTGCACCGTGAGGAATCTTTAACTAAGCACCGACTTTTCAAATACGAACAGGTTAGTATCAGAGTCCTGTTCCGGTTGGCGGTGTTTGGTTTGTGTCCCTTAGTTGGCTCCACGGTAAACCAGACAGTTTCCACTGTCATGGAGAAAAGTCTAGTTTACCATCATAAAGTGTTCCTTTGCTCGATTGCAAGAGAATAAATTTTCACATAAATCATCATCACCCTGATTGGAATTCACCATTTAAAGGGTTGGCAATAGTTTACACATACACTCAGCGAGCACAGTTAATATGATATGATAAAGAGCTGATGAGGATCACCTTAGAACAGTGGAAGCAGCTGCCATAAGGCATGATGAAGACATCACTACATGAGACCCAATTGGATATCCACAATGCTTACGTAATGCTTATATAATAGTAGGCCTACAATGGTTTTACTTAAATATTTTATAATTAAAAAATAATTATAATTAAAGATTTGCATATTTGTGTTATATATATATATATATATATATATATATATATATTCGTTTATATACATATATATTCGTTATATATACTAGACCCAGCCCGCTGCACGTACGCATAATTTCATGGTCAAATTGTTATAATGATATCATAAAGAATGATGCATGACATGATTAACAAAGTTCCAATGATATAAGACAGTGATCGAACCGACCCCGAGGATGATACAAGAATGGAGCTTAATGAAAAATAATGATTTTTTTTTTTTTGTAAAACAAATAAATTAAAATCATATAACATAATTTCATAAATAAATTTCAACTTAAATTTAAAATGCTCAAGCAACAGGGAAAGAAAAAACTACTAAACAATTCTCGGTCGTTATATATATATATATATATATATATATATATATATATATATATATATATATATATATTCTTCTGGAATCGCTAAAAAAAATGAGGGAGGTTATTCGCTGATTTGAAAAAAAAAACGAGGGACGCTGTCCAGAATCGCAGATTTTAGAATAAAAAATAGAGCAATTAATTTTACATAACCATAGTGCTTTCTTTATATTTAAGAAATGTTCTATGTAAAAATATAAAAAACCATATGAGTTCAATTTTTAAGAATTACTATGTAAAATCATTTTTTTTAACTTTACATAAAAGAAACATGTAGGACCATCTTTATATAATCCTATACTTTTTTTAATTTTTTGCTAAACATATAATCCTATACCACTGTGATGCTCTAATGCCAAATTTCAAATATCTTTATTACACAATGGCTAAATTTGCGCCAATTCTACCTGGACAACAAAAATAGGGATTAGCCCAACCAAGCCCAATCAACTTCTTCTGGTTTTCTCTCCCAACTCCTTGTCTCAAGTTTCAGATCTTCTTCATTTTCCTTCCCTTCCACCTCGCTCCGATCGCCATCTCTCCGGCCACTGCAACGTCTGTAGTGTCAGATCATCTACGACGATCTCTCTTTCCCCGTGGCCGACGCTCTCGTCCGCCGTTGCCCAAGCTCAATCCAATTCAGCTTAATCATTTTTCCTGTAATTGAGAGCAGGTAAGGTAATAATCGTCATTGATTATATCGCCTCTAGTCTGTACATATCTTTTGATGATCTTACGGATGAAATTGGAGCTTGGATGGGATGTTTCTGTTCTTAATTTGTGGAATTCGGATCAGCATTTATGCTTATTTAATCAATTTACTGTCTGCAATATTTTCTCGAGCTGTTGAATAGTATTACCAAAACCCTTTAATTTCGAATTGGTCGATAAACCCTAGTTAATTTTCATACATTTTCTGTTTGATTTTGTGTAAAATCAGATCTTGGTCCGGTTTATCCAACTTTGACGTTTTCTTTTTGCTGCATGAGAGCATGATCTGTTGTGAATTTATTATTAATGCTTTCAATCGTAGCTTCCGGTGCATGATCCTCTGTCATGCTCTGTGTCTGATTGGAGTCTGTTCCTATTTGCGCAAGTTTATTGTGGCAGCTGTTTCTTGAATTAATTTCAGCTTTCTTTTAACACAGGGGAGTTTGCTTATCTGGACAAGGGAGATACTTAGCTGGGTTTGTGTTTAGACTATTAAAGAGATGTCATCATTTGTGCCTCCTGGGGCACCGAGACCTGGCACCAACAGCAACCAGCCGCCTCAGCAGCAACCACCCATCTATAATCCAAATGCATTATCTAGTAATATGCAAAACATGAACCTCAATCGGGGACCTCCATCTGGTCCTAGACCAGGTCCGTTTGGTCAACAGCCACCATTCTCCTCCCCATCTCCAGCACCAGGTTACAATGCTGCAGCTCCACAAATGTCTCGTCCGGGCCCACCACCAGCTAATGTGCTTGCAAGACCTGCAGGTCCTCCACCTGTTGCCTCTGGAAGACCAATGGGACCTCCACCTAGTCAACCTCCGGCCTTTGCATCCCGACCAACTCCGGGTACATTGCCTCCCCAAATGGGAGGTCAAGTGGTGCCTCCTTCCAGGGGTCCTCCAATGGCTAATTTTGCTAATGCTCCAGCTACGGTGACATCACGCCCACCGCCACAAGGTGTTAGGCCTAACCCTTTTGCCTCTTCTCCCATGACAGCTGGTCCAGCTGCACCACCGTTGGGGCCTCCTGTTCAGGTCAGTAATGGGCCTCCATTGTCTACGCCTGGTTTTTTGGCAGGACCACCTCGTTTCCCTTCTCCAGCTGGTCAGCAGCCACCAGTTGGCCCTCCGCCTTCTGCTCTGCCTTCTCAAGTTCCTCAGGCTCCAACAATGCGCTCTCTTATGTCTGGAAGTTCACCCACTTCCTTACAATCTACTACACCTTTTTCAGCACCGCCTCAGGGGATGCCCCCACTTTCTGCTCCTCCTTTTGCAGCACCTTCATGGTCTGGAATGCGGCCTGAGCAGGTTAGTTTTGATAGTTCATATGGTAGGACCATTTTTCCCTGATATATTTGGTCTTCAATAGTTGGTTTTTATGAGTTTAACTTCTTACCAACTAAAGTAATGACAAAGTCCATTGGACATTTTTTAAGCATGGCTATTTGCGTGGATGTCAGCAATTTATGATTCCATCATAACAATTGTATATGCAAACTAGAAGAAACCTACAGGGTATTGTCTGGTGTGATAAAGAGATCACAATAAATGGATGCTGAAATTTATATCGAGCCAATATCTAAATTATGCATAAACTCGTGCAATTCACATGATACAAATTTTCTTCCTCTTATCACTTTTGCAAAAAGGTTAGTCTGACATATCATGTTTAATGAGTTTAAAAGAGCTGATCTAATATAACCAACGACAGTAGAATTATCAAATTCAAATTCAAATACTGAAACTCCTACTCTCAATGTCGTTTTGCTATATGCTTTGACAAGGTATGGTATAAAACTCCTTGTTTTTTGCATTGTTCTCATCTATCATGTATTTATCAGATTTTTTATGTTACCTAGTTAGCTTAATAATGGTCGTAGATATACTAGATTACGCAAGAGCCCAAAGGTACTTAGACATCATACAGTTTAGTCCACATTATACAGTCCACCTAATGAGTAAAACCTTTACCATAGAGCATATCAAAGTAAGATTTGGGCTAAAGCCTCTTCTACTGGTATGCTTTTTCTAATATATTTCTAATTTTTCTTGAATTGCTTTAGATGGCTGGACAGCAAGGGATGCCTGGGCCTATGCGGCCATCTGGAATGTATGGTATGCCTCCTCCTATGCCTAATCAATCTTTGACGTCTATCCCCCCTGGTATGACCTCAACTGGTGGTTCTGTTGGAGGCCCATCAAAAATTGATCCGAACCAAATTCCTAGGCCTATTCCCAGTTCAGCAATCACCTTGCATGAAACACGTCAGGGCAATCAAGCTAACCCTCCTCCGGTATGTGTCCACTTATGTCTTATCTGTAATTCGACTCTCTTCTTGATTGAGTTGGAGTATTTTTCGGTTGCCTTCTTTATTAATGATGTATGGGATGAGATGCACATTTTTTTGCTTGTTTTGAAGCCTGCAACAAGTGAATACATCGTAAGAGATACTGGGAATTGTAGTCCACGTCTTATGAGATGCACCATCAATCAGGTGAACTTTTTTTAATGTATTGAAATCTCATCTTTAACTCAGGAATTTTTAAATGGTTATCTAATCTCTACATCTGGATGACCATAGTAATATTTATGATATGACATACGAGTCTAAATCTACGGCTACGCTGATGTAAAACAATCGGATTGTGACAGGTACCATGCACTGCTGATCTATTGACAACGTCGGGGATGCAACTGGCTTTGCTGGTACAGCCTCTAGCCCTTCCTCATCCATCTGAGGAGCCAATCCAGGTATCTGATTGTCTTTTTCAGATTGTGATTATATGTCAAGATACTGTGCTTTACATGTTCCCTAGCTAATGGTGATTTATTTTAGAAAATAAGTCGTCTCTTGAGTACTAACTAAATGAGTACAATGTAATGATTGATTAATCATAGAAAGTATAGTGGTTATTGTGATGTCTCCCACTTCATTAATAAATGCTCGTCTTTTCTCGGTACATTTTATCATAAATGCCCAATTTATGAGGCAAGGAATTTGCATCTTATTGGTATAGCAAATTTCGTGTATTCATTTTCTAGCTATTATGGAAAATATGTTTCAAAGTTCCCGGCCATAGTTTTTCACTAGTTGTTCTGTTCATAATGGAAGGTGAAGATATCTGTTGCTAGTCACAATTTCCTCTACTTGTACAGGTTGTTGACTTTGGTGAATCTGGCCCCGTCAGATGTTCTCGCTGCAAGGGATACATTAATCCTTTCATGAAATTTATTGATCAAGGAAGGAAGTTCATATGTAACTTATGCGGTCAGTATTAGCATTTGAGTAAGAGTTGTTATTATTTTCAAGCATATTGTGCTTGTGCCTCTTGAGATGTATTGGTTTTCATAGAGGTAAAATGCTGTCACATTGTAAATTTAAGTAAAGTCTAATCTTGTCATTGGTCCATGCAATGCGCAATTGTTGCTTCATATGTGAAATGAGCTTACATGACCCTGTTTTATAATGCTAAAGACAACATAGCCTTTTTGCAGTGCTTCCTAAAAAATTAGTGTTGCATATACTTTTCCCCCTGGGCCCTGAATAAGTATATATATAGGTCATATCATGCACCAACTCTTAGACATGCTCATATTTCTTAAAAATAAAACTGTAAATAACATACCCACTACATCTGTTAGCTCACCTGCCATTGCACTGACATTCTGCTCATTTTTATGTGAAGACTCTATGTTGGATGCTCAAGGATTATTCGCTTTTTCTTGGGTATTTTACTGCATTATCCCGTGATTTTACAGTCAAAATGAGGTTTTTTAATGTTGGGAAAACATTTTCTTCTCTGCATTGGATTGTATTTGTGGAGAAACTGAACAGTGTTATTTTCCTGCTGGTAATATGTAAAACTAATTTTTATTTTTTTATTTTTTGTATTGCTATCTTCATTTTATCCAAAAGAGGTCCTTATCGTACAGTATCAATGCAATTTAGGTCCTATAGATCTTTACAGCTTTCCATTGTGTTACCAGGTTTCACGGACGATACTCCTCGTGATTACCATTGCAACCTTGGTCCAGATGGAAGGCGCAGAGATGCTGATGATAGGCCTGAGCTATGTAGAGGGACTGTTGAGTTTGTTGCCACGAAGGAATATATGGTGAGTGAAAGAATGCCCATTTTGTTTTTTTTCCAGGTGGGGGTTGGATTACCGACTTGGCAGAATGCTTCGAAAGAAAAATATAAAGAACTGTCAATAATATGACAGCCTTATCTAGTTCGAAGCATGTCCTTTTTGTAACTCCAATCACAAGATTCTCTATCTAGGTCAATGCATATGAAAATTATTCTTTACTAATGACCACCCCTTCCACACAAGGAGTCCACAATTCATATTAGGAATTATTCTTTAGTTCTAGTGGATTAAGTTGTTTTCTTTTGGTTGCTTTCACATGCTTTTGGTATAGATGAATAATCTTAATTCTTGTATATATTCACAGGTCCGTGAGCCGATGCCAGCGGTCTATTTCTTTCTGATTGATGTATCAATGAATGCTGTGCAAATTGGTGCTACTGCTGCAGCTTGTAGTGCAGTCAATCAAGTCATATCAGATCTTCCTGTAAGTTATTCTCTATCCGGTCTCTTTTAGGTTTTGAGGAAGTAGCTTAGCCATTTACTATATGAAGTACAAAAATAAATAAGTATTAAGTACCATTTATGCGTTACATCTGAATTGTGTTTGACTCTCTGGATGTTATTGTATTTAGTCGATTAGTGGTTGCACTTGTTATTGTTCTTTGACTAGTGTTACTTTTAGATGAAATCTCTCTATGGCCCTGCACTTATTATAGTTGGTTAATTACTGGTCATATTCACAGGAAGGTCCTCGTACAATGGTGGGCATTGCAACATTTGATTCAACAATTCACTTTTACAATTTAAAGCGAGCATTGCAGCAGGTATGTGTACATTCTTTCTTTTTCCTGAACTATGTTTAATTATCATGAAGTTCTGTCAATTAGAGTGGAAAGTTGGTTTCATTATTAGTTCCTTTTCCTAAATTTGATATTTTCATCCTTAAGCCGATAAAAGCCGGAACCTGTTGTACTTATAATTTATGCTTTCCACCCTTTTAAATCAATAGGACTTCTTGGTTCATACTGATGATTCATATGTGCATTGTCTTCCTCCATGTTGACCTATTACTTGCTGATGAACATGAATCTTAAAGCTAACTAGAATATGTACTAAAAATAGATAATCCCTTTTCCTTTTTATTTTTGCTGAAAATTTAAGATAGGTACTTGTAGATATTAGTTCACAATAGTTTTTGAATGTAATGGCCTAAGTCTTTCCTGTAGACAAATTCTTTGCATATCAAACAATTGTTATATTTTATCTAACTCTTTATTACCTTTGTTGGTAAATTATATGTATGATCATCTTTGTTCCTTTGGTTATTATCGCTATAGTAAATTGGTATTTTTCTAATCTTACTGCATAATGAATATTTGCAGCCACTGATGCTAATAGTTCCTGATATACAAGATGTTTATACTCCGCTTGAAAGTGATATCATTGTTCCACTCTCTGAGGTGAGCTTGAAAAGAGTTTCTGAAATGGTTGAATTAAATCTATTTTATGTTTTCATTCCTTTATAAGAAGCTTAATTATTTAACGATCTTTTATGTTACTTGTTTAAATAGTGCCGGCAACATTTGGAGCTACTACTAGAGACTATTCCATCTATGTTCCAGAGCAGTAAAACTGCTGAATCAGCCTTTGGTGCGGCAATGAAGGTACCCTATTTGTGGGAAATACTCAGTTATGCCTGATAGGTCTAGTAAAGTGTTTTTTCCCCTTATAATGAAATTTAATTTGGTTAATGGTTTAGCAGCCAGTTTCCACAATAACTTATTCAACACCTGGTTTATTTTGTGATAAAAGTATATGTATTTGTTCTACAATGGTCCATTTCTCGCATTGCCAGAACTGTTCTGTTTCTCAAGTTTATGGTTAATGTGTATGTGACTTAATTTTCTAATGTTTCACTTGAATCTGACATTGATAGCTGATCTCCTGTTTCAGGCTGCTTTCTTGGCAATGAAGAGTACTGGGGGGAAACTCATGGTGTTCCAATCAGGCAAGTTACAATATCAATCGCGCTTCTTTAATGTTTATCTGTCAGATAGGCAGAAAGAAATGTCATTTGTTCATTCCTTTCTGCTAAATATCTTATTTACATAATGGTAGGAGTGCTATTTTTTTCTTCCTTTTAGATGCATTGGCATATAATTTCATATTATGAAAGCACTTAAATGGTAAAAGAGAGCCTCTTATAGTGTCTCAGACACTTGAAAATGAAATCCGGCCTTTTAGAACTCTTAATTTCAAGTTATCTTAAGATAGTTTTTTTGTTTGTTTTAATTGTTATCTTGCGATAGTTTCTTTTTGTCTTGGATGTGGCTGCTTCCTCATTGGACCTCTTGAAAGAAGTTCATAAGATAAAAAAACTTGTCGGTATATTTGTTAAATAACACAATTGCAATATATTATCCTTGTGGAACCATATGCACTATAGAATGAATGTGGTGCCAAATAACTTGCTGATACCAACTTGTACTATGCCTACCAGGCTGATATATATGTAACTATGTATATGTCAACCATGATATTGTATTTTCCATTATTCTAGGACCAGTTCACCGTTTTCAATTAGCATGCTTTGCAAAAATGTCTATTAACTATTTTTTATTCAATGATCCAGTCTTGCCATCTGTTGGAGTTGGTGCCCTTTCTGCTAGAGATGCTGAAGGAAGAACTAATATTTCTGCAGGCGAGAAGGTATGAGTAGTTTCTGTTATTTCTTGATTTCATTCAATAAATTTAATCTCTTTTCCATCTGTAGTTGCAAAGTTTAATCATTGGGACTCCCATTTGTGGACACCAGCAGTAACTTAACTTAAGTTGAAGATGAACAAGTAAAAAAGTTCCGGTTCTTTTTTATCTTTTGCAGTTTTGACTTTTGATGAATTTGTTAATAGTATTCCTCTATGTGCTCCACATAGTCTTTCATAGGTTATTATTGTTATGTTTTAAAGTCCTAGATACAGTTATTTTTTTTGCTTTCTTAGTGTTTTAAATCCCTTCAGTAATTTTAAGTGGCTCCTCCCTCCATCCATCCTTGTTACTTGTTAGTGATCAGTTTTGTTCCACGGAAGGTAAAATTTCTGAGAACCTTGCTTATTTTAGGTGACATCATATCAGTCTGGGGGAAAGTTTAGGTTTTGTTAGGTCTTCTTAGACCATCTGAGTTGAATTTTTTGTGCGCTGCTACTGTAAAGCTTTCTCGCCTGGCAGTATATAAAATAGAATTGAATAAACTACATGTGTTGAGTCTCTGTGGTTTATAATGTAGGAGGCCCATAAATTGCTCCAGCCACTGGACAAAACCTTGAAGACAATGGCTTTTGAGTTTGCTGAGTACCAGGTGGGTAAATCCATGGTTTCCTTATTATAACAATTGAGATGAAAGAGTAGCATATTGTGAGGCTGTTTTCATTAGTTAATTATTCTCATATTGTTACGTATAGGTCTGTGTGGATGTGTTCCTCACTACCCAGAGCTATATAGATATCGCTTCGATAGCTGTGGTGCCAAGAGTCACGGGAGGACAGGTAAACTGAGTCCTGAATGTCTAGCTCAAGTATTTTTTTTACCATATTACTTGAGTTTTGTGTCTGTGCTTTCAATATAATGTAAGAGCTTGTTCCTTGTGGATTGCATTCACTGATACATGTGAATGGACATAACATCCTTTTGCATTCTGTTAGTCCCATTTAGATCCTTTGTTGTGCCTATACTTAATGAGCCTTACATGACACTGTGCCAATAAGCATTTACATGCAAACATTATTGATATTGTATTTTTTGTTGCCAGAAGTCTTTTAAAGAAAAAATAACTTTCATTTTCTACTGTTAATGGTGCTGCGTTCCAGGTATATTACTACCACCCATTCTCAGCATTGTCTGATCCAGCGAAGCTCTACAATGATCTTAGATGGAATATTACAAGGCCTCAAGGGTTTGAGGCAGTTATGAGGGTCAGATGTAGTCAGGTACTTGTCCTGAGCGCTCAATATACTTTTTTACCTTTGTATTTACCTTTGTTACCTGGACTTTCCTTTTAGCTAATGTATTTACTGTTTCCTTGAAATGTTTTAGGGTATTCAAGTTCAAGAATACCATGGAAACTTCTGCAAGCGCATTCCCACTGATATCGACTTACCAGGGGTGAGTCATCTTAAAAGTAGATTCTTCTGACCAAAGAAAAATTCAGTTTGTCTGCTACAATATAGGATGAGTTTCATATAATGAAAATGCTAATTGGTTGGAAACTGTATTATATTGTAATGGAATATTGATAATGCTTGAATAGCTCTGCATTAGCAATATGATGTAACAAGTATTGACTGGTGGGACTCTTTGATCTGCAGATCGACTGTGATAAGACTATCATGGTGACCATGAAACATGATGATAAGCTGCAGGATGGCTCTGAATATGCGTTCCAGGTTCCTTAGTTTCTCCTTTAATGGCTGTATTCTGTTGTCTAGTTGTTTATGAGTCTTCTCTTATCCACTTATGCATCATATTTATTTTCAACGCAGTGCGCACTTCTTTATACCACTGCATATGGGCAAAGGAGAATTCGGGTCATAAACTTATCCCTTCCAGTTACTAGCATGCTAAGTGCTCTGTTTCGTGTTGCTGACTTGGATGCTCAATTTACGTGCATGTTAAAGCAAGGTAAGCAATTGCTTGCGCTACAAATTTCCCGTATTTATGTTATAATAATGGGGGTTATCCTTCCCGTATTAACATATCTGGTACTCTGCAGTGGCCAATGAAATTCCTACAACCCCACTACCACAAGTACGGGAACAAGCGACTAATCTTTGCATAAACATCCTGCACTCATACCGCAAGTTCTGTGCAACAGTATCATCCTCTGGTCAGCTCATTCTACCAGAGGCACTGAAACTTCTGCCTCTATATAGTCTTGGTATGTTCCTTGGGCTGAGCTCTTTGCTCCCTCATTTAAATAGTTTTGTCCAAAATTTTAAGATGCTTATTATTTGTCTACTCGAGATGAAAATTAATAAATAATAGTTTTAGCCAGAAAATAAAAAGTGGGTGAAGCATTACACTGTATCTTGGATCAACTACTGGTAACTTCATTGGTTGTATATTAATAACATTAAGTGGTGTTTTTTTTTTTATATTATTTTTCAGCATTGATCAAAAGTACGGGACTAAAAACAGATGGAAAAATAGATGATCGATCTTACTGGGTGAACTGCGTAGCCTCTATTTCGGCCCCTCTAGCAATTGCTCTGATTTACCCCAGGATGATTGCCCTTCACGATCTTAATACCAAGGTATTAAGATCGACTCTCTGATTCTTTTATGACTGCAGTAACTAAATAGCGACGAATGATGGCATTTTGAATAATTACAACCTTTTGTCTCTGTAAAAAAATGAACAGGAGGATGCACCTGTGATTCCTACAGTTATTCCTCTATCAAGTGAGCACTTAAGTGATGAGGGAATTTACCTGGTGGAGAACGGTGAAGATGCTTTGATATATATCGGAAACTCGGTAGATCCAGGAATCTTGCGTCAATTGTTTGGTGTATCCACAGTTGAAGAAGTTCAACCACAAGTAAGTGCTTTCCCGAAACTGTTTAGTTACTTTTACTGCAGTTGTACTTGTTACTGAGATCTAACTGAAGTGATAATTGTGCTTAGCTTCAGCTGCAGCAGTATGACAATCCACTGTCAAAGAAACTAAATGATGTTGTGAATGAGATTAGGAGGCAGAGATGCTCCTTCCTACGGTTAGTAATAATCAAATAAAACGGGTATCCTAATTGGATTTGAATTTACGTATCGATCTAACTTTTGCCTAACCGTGTCAATTTGTGCATCTGCTTGCAGGGTGAGATTCTGCAAGAAAACAGATCAATCAGGTAAAACATTCTTCTACTTACAGTGCCATATATACATACAGTAATAAGAACTAAGCTGTTTGTTTATATCTGTTACTGTAAATTGATGATTTGATTAAAATGATGGATGGAATTTGCAGGAATGGTGTTCTTATCACAACTGGTGGAGGATAAAAACCCGGGCGGGATGTCGTACGTGGAGTTTCTAGTACATATTCATCGGCAAATTCAAATGAAAATGTCTGCTAATTAGAGAGGCAATGAAAGTAAGCAAAGAGATGCAGTTGGAAGTTTTTCGGATTTTATTGAAACAAAGATTCATGCACAAAATGTTGGAGTAAGAATTTTGTGGGTTTAATTAGGGTATATAGTTGCTGTATTTTTTTTTTTTTTTTAAATTTTATAAGAGTTGATTGATGATGATAGTTACTGCTGTGCTGTGAACTCTGCTTGGTTAAATAATGTTAGCGTTATATGAGTTAACTTTTGTGGTTCTTTCTTTTGGGGAAGAATGTTGCACCATTATCAACTTTCCTAGCATAGTATAATATAATAATATAATTTTTAAAAGTATATATTCCCTTCAAGCTTGTTTATTGATATTTTTATACGATACAGATAGATGTTATGCAAGAGGGTACATTCTCCAACTATAAAGGTGGGTTATCTATCCAATCGATCAAGAAGTTTTTCTGATGGGGTATGTCTCTAGGAATTTATGATATTTTCTAAAGTTAATAATTAAATTAAGGGAATAGAACCTAAAAATTGTCATACTTTTGATTAATGTATCAGTTTGGTGTCTGAGATTTACAAAAACTGTTTGGATTTTCATATATGTTGCTATTTGGTGTCTCCGTCTTTTTTTTTTATTAAATTGGACGGAATGTTCATGTGAATAACATGTGAGTGAATAATTTTTAAAATTCCTAAAATAGCCCCCTCCAATTCCGGCCACCGCCACCGATTCCGGCCCAATCACCCACCTTAAAATTCTCTCTCGGCCATAACCAGCTGTAGCTGCACCGCCGTGGCCGGAATCAGAGGTGGGGTGGCCGGAATCGAAGGTGGGTGGCCGGAATCGGAGGTGGAGTGCCCGGAATCGAAGGTGGGTGGCCGGAATCGGAGGTGGGGTGGTCGGAAGCGGGATGAGTGGCCGGAATCGGAGGCTTACTTAATAAAATGTGCAAAATAGTCTTTTCAACTCAATCTGTTAAAATTAACTCCAAAATCTAACGGAAAACCAAATAGCAACAAACTGAAAATTGGAACAATAAATATTAGTAGTTTAAAATTGAAACACCAAATTAACACTCGGGTCAAAATTGAGACAGTGTATACGTTATATTCCTTTAAATCAAAGATGTAACATCAATAAATATTACTATTATTCGTTATATATTATTATATACTAGTTATTGATAAGCACTAGCACGTTATTATGCACTAATGAAATATCGTCTTATATATAAGGAATGAGGAATTTTTTATTCATGATTTTGATCCGAAATTGAATCTTAATTTCAACGGAACAAAACGTGTTGGAATAGTAGTAAATCTAACTAACATCCACCCCTAAGAATAGACAGACACATATTCCTTGAATTCGTAAAATATTGATTCCGGTCTATATTAGTGAAGTGACAAGTATACCCTTATGACTCCGACTGAATACCACCTTGATTCCAACCTTACCACGCAACTCCGACGACCACATAACTCACTAGAGGTTATCGAAAACGATCTCCGAGATGAGAGCGTTGCGATCGTGACTCCAATTAGGGGCTCAAAGGTGGTCTCCGGTGACTTATGCGGTTGCTGGCGACTTCTGGAATTCTCGAAAAGCGGAAACCACCCTATGTGGTGGTTGATTATCAAAAGATATTTAATATTTTAGGTTTATTTGATATTTTAAATCTATTCATATTCATATTTTATTTAGTTACCAAATAATTTTAAATTTTCATACGCTCAGAGTTCTCGTTCATTGTTCGTATTCCCTTTTCCTCGTTATTTCATTATGATGACCAAATATGTATTAAAATCTTAAAATTACTGATTTCATCACATCACATGTATTCATCTAATTTAATTAATTAAAATTACATTTCTTTAAATTAGATTAGATAGGTATAAAGATAACGTACGTACTACGTATGTGTGCACTAGAAGATTCCGGATCAATCGATTTAACTTGCATTTGACTCTACGCCGTAATCTTCCTTATATATGTGGGAAGAATTTACTAGTTTAGGGAATCAATCAAGTAAACATAAATGGACACTGTCAAAAGAAGATAGTGAAACCATTACAGTCTACTGCTTGTAGTGGTTGTATATTTCATATGGTTTTGATTTGATTTTCAAAGTCCTTCATTCGATTTTTTTTTGAAGAGTTACATCGTATTAATTTGATTAGAAAATAAGGTTCCGCTTAATTCACATATTATATTAGGTATTGTTTTAACATATTGACATGTTAATTATATTAAACTGCTTGTATGACTACGTTAACGGTGCCAATTACGTTGGTTGTTCTCTAAATCTTTTTAGAAGAAAAAAAAATCCTTAAATATTAAATAAAAAAGTCCGAATATCTATATATATATATATAATAAGGGAGGAGGAGAGATAGAGCTCTAACTAGAGCTCGCCACGTCAGACTAAAGGGATAACAGAGCTCGCCACGTCAGCAAGATGTTGGATTTAGGGTTGGGCCGTGCTAAATATGTTTGGGCTTAATATGTTTGGGCTGAATAGTATAATTAAGTGTATGTAATTTTATTTAATAAGTGTATGTTTTGAATTTAATTATTTTTTGCATAATACTATTTGACATTTTTTTAAATATGTTACCTCTTTAGAAAATTTTGAATTAAAAGAAAAAAAAAAACAAAGTGAAACACTTAACACAAATGATTATTTCGTTCAATTCAAACAAATTTATAAAACCTTCATCCGTAAATAGTCTTTTGCATCGGCACCAGTCTATGAATTGACTATCTACACAAAAACGAATACTTCTTCAAAAATTTAAACTTAAAGAAGTATATTTTCAATTATTTTACTATGTTTTTTTTTTTTATTTACTTTCATTTTTACAAATAAAAATTAAGACTTACGATTTAACAACTAACCCCGCGCGCTGCGCGGGGAAAGCACCCTAGTTAAGTAATAAGGCAATGCGTGCACTGACGTTAACCCGAAAAAATCCGACACAGCAATTAAAATAATTGGAACGATGAATATAGTTGGAACCTCTAGTATCCAATTTATTTTTTCCACTATATATATAGCAAAACAGCATCACCAAAAATACGATGAAACGCAAAGAGAAGAGGCGCGCGACACTATCTATCGCACGTTATCCACGCAACGCACCCACTTCGTTTTCGTGTTTCAAACTGAATCGCCGTCCGCACTTCACTCTTCTTCCGTCATCATCTCCCTCCTCTTCTCCATCTTCACACTTTTCCCACCCATTATCTCCTCTCTGTAACATCTCCATTGAAAATTGAAAAAACCAAAATAAAATAAACTGATACATTGAGCTGCTTGTTATCTTCTTCCTTGCTCCGGAATAATCTTTAGTATATTATACTGTTATATATTGCACAACCCAGATCCCTTTCTCATCTCCAACTCTTTCCCTCTCTCCGATTCACTCTCCATCTATGTCTGCAATATGGAGATGCAAAAAGCTCCAAGCTTTGGCCGGTTTCAGCTGGAATTCCCACCACCACTATATGCAGGTCTCCGCCATCTCCACCCACCTCAATCACCTCCCTCTTGCGTCCCACCGCCGCCGGGAATCCATCATTGGAGTCCAAGAGCGGTATAAGTGGGACCACGGCGGCTCCTCCGACGATCTCCAGCCTCATCGGAAGATTAGGGCCGAGGCCAATTGCCCGCGCTGCTCAAAGTCCATGGATCTCCTCTTCTCCAATCGCCAATTGCCGTCCCATCTAGATCAGAATCACTTCAATAAAGCCGCGTCGGGCGGTTACCAGGCCATTAATTTGTGCCCTAGTTGTAAGACTGCGTATTTCTTTCACCCATACCGGACATTTCCGTTACAGGGCAGCTTCGTTGAGATTGGAAGGATGGTTACTTCCAATAAATTCAAAGATGGTGCGGATAGGAAGAGTAAGAATAACGACCCCCACCACCACAAGAATTCCGGCAATGGAGACGATGGTGCCAGTGCTGAGCACGATGAATTGGTGAAGAACAAGTTACGAGCATCGTTCTGGAAGACTCTGCAGTCCAACGGCGAGGACCCGCCTGAGAATTGGCCACCCCCTGGGCCGCCCAATGGAAATGGGTTGGCAGTGCACACCCCACCTGGACCGCCATTTGATCCCCGGGAAAATGTGATTAGGGCTGCAGGGCCCGGCGGAGGTGGCAGCAGCAATGGCGGAGAGAAAAATGGATGGGGCGGGGCAAATTTGGGCAAGGATTTGCCTACTCCAAAGGAAATCTGCAAAGGTCTTGATAAGTTTGTTATTGGCCAACAAAGAGCTAAAAAGGTCTCAAATTTCGTTCCTGCAACTCAGTTCCTTTCATTTACATTGATCTGTTTCCTCATTTAGCCAGCAATATTGCATGGATTCAGGTGGCAGCATAGAAAGACCAATGATTTTCTGTTACTGCATTTGAGTTACGAGTGCGATTTATACTGTGGTGTTAATTGTTTGATCCCAATAGTCTGAACTTATCTATTTTCCCCGGGCCTTAAGTTAGTAATTCAGCTAAACTAGGTAGATGGTCTGTCATAAATTTTCATTTTGCCATTCCATCTTTTTTGTTTTTTTGCTGTTCTATCTTATCAGCCAGAAAATCCAGAAACTAGCCCAGCAAAGGTTTTACGTGGATGGTGGATCATATAATCTCGATGTTCACTGAAAATTGAATGCAATAGTTTTTTTTATTCAAATCATTGCAAATTGGATGTTCAGTAAGTCTAGGTGGAAGTATGGAAGTTTAGGGTTCAACGAAGAGAAAACTTCCGTTGTCTTGTGTTAATCTTGAAGAACTGTGCTTCTGCTTTCATTGCAGGTACTCTCTGTGGCTGTTTACAATCATTATAAAAGAATTTACAGCACGTCCATGCAGAAAGGGTTAGTTATATCTTGAAATCTTGTATTGTAATGTAATTTCTTGCCAATCCGTGCACTTATTTTATCGGCACGGTAGAATAAATAATGAACTTCTCAATGGTTGTCTAGTTGCTATGTTTTCAAGTGCTTGAACTGAACCCGGAATTTTATCACTAGGTCAGGAGCAGACCCGGGATCTGCGGAAACATTAGATGATGATGAAAATGTCGAGCTAGAGAAAAGCAATGTCCTTCTGATGGGACCCACGGGTTCAGGTATGATTAATGATTATTGTGAAAATCATTTTTCTCAAGTCTCTACATATACTTTGCTCCTGATCTACTTACTTCACAATAGGGAAGACATTACTGGCAAAAACGCTTGCTCGATTTGTCAATGTGCCTTTTGTCATTGCTGATGCTACGACTTTGACTCAGGCAAGTGTATCTCTGACCAACATCAACATGATCATTTTTCATGTGCCTTTTGTTTCGCAATGAGATGAATCCTGAAATCTTTCTTTTCAGGCTGGTTATGTTGGTGAAGATGTAGAGTCAATACTGCATAAACTACTTACTGTAAGTTTTTCTTTACGTGATTCAATAATTTTTTATGCATGTTGGATTGAAGCATTTTGATTAAGTTAACTGCCGCCGTTCGAGGGCCAAAAAAGAATTCTCTCTGTTTCCTCTGCCAAATAAAGAAAAAAATGTATGTTATATGAAATTACTGAATAAGCTGCAATACTGCATAAACCAAAGCTCTCTCAATTCTCAAAGTGGTTCTACAAGATGATTATTAATGCTTACAAGATTCTTGTTCGTATCTATGTTAAATGGCCTTAACTCATCAAACGTATCCAAAATTAGAAAAGCATTCTTGGAGTTACCATTTTTACTTCTTGCAATTGTTCACTATATTTTCTACAAGATCAATTCTATTTTGCATGAGTTGTGATCTTATATGCAAATGGTTTAATAGGTAGCTGATTTTAATGTACAAGCAGCTCAGCAAGGAATGGTCTACATAGATGAAGTTGACAAAATCATAAAGAGGGTTCGAAAAAGATTGTCTTCTTTATTTAGATATCGGGATATCCTTTAGATCCTCCCCCATTTATTGAACTTTTTTGCAGGCCGAAAGTGTAAATATTAGCAGAGATGTTTCTGGTGAGGGGGTTCAGCAGGCTTTGCTTAAAATGCTTGAAGGAACTGTAAGTTCGGTTACCCTTTATCATATACACATACTATATGATCTATGTTTCTGCTTGTCAGCCATATTGTTCTTGATGCACATCTTCCTCGGAGTTTCCGTTAAGACCTTATATTTTCTCAGATTTTTTTTTTTAATTGGATGTTGATTAGTAGGATTGATCAAGTAAATCCCTGGTTTAAATTTTATTGGTTGTTGTTGGCCAAAAAAAAAATAAAAATTTATTGGTTGGCAGATAGTTAATGTTCCTGAGAAGGGGGCTAGGAAGCATCCACGAGGTGATAACATACAGGTATATTGATTTTTACAGTCCAAGAGATACTGATCATTCAGTGACATATTTCATCTGTCTCTAAAATTTATTTCTGAATGATAACAACTCAAATACTGGACTATGCAAATATACAGATAGATACAAAAGATATCCTTTTCATATGCGGAGGAGCATTTATCGATCTTGAAAAAACCATATCTGAGAGGTAATAATTTTCTATTATTCTTTTCATTGGCGCAACTTCAGTTCGTTCCTTACAATAAGTATTTTTGAGAAATAACAGAAGGCAAGATTCTTCCATTGGGTTTGGAGCACCTGTTCGTGCTAACATGAGAGCTGGTGGTGTCACAAATGCTGCAGTCACATCATCACTACTCGAATCTGTATGTCTAAACTCTCAACTATATGCTTGCAATTAAAATTTCCTATCTGATTGAGGTCTTACATAGGGTCATCATATATATGATATTTTGATCTGTATCGATCTTAACAATATGAGCCGGTTTGTGCAAATTCAGGTGGAAAGCTTTGATCTTATAG
Organism: Clarkia xantiana subsp. parviflora; assembly: GCA_036873135.1. Classification (NCBI taxonomy): domain Eukaryota; kingdom Viridiplantae; phylum Streptophyta; class Magnoliopsida; order Myrtales; family Onagraceae; genus Clarkia; species Clarkia xantiana. The sequence continues at coordinate 86,825 of JAPTYO010000004.1, read as the reverse complement.
CGTATGGTCTGATACCAGAATTCATTGGACGGTTTCCAATTCTTGTTAGTTTATCAGCTCTAACAGAGGATCAACTCGTTCAGGTTATAATCTTGTATAAATGCAAATGCACCGAATAACATTCTTCCTCAATTTAAATTTTTTAAAAATTAATCCAAACTCCGCTTATTCTGCATAAACTTGTATTTACACAGGTCCTAACCGAACCTAAAAATGCTCTGGGGAAGCAATACAAAAAATTATTTAGCATGAACAATGTAAGTTCTGGGAAATATTCCACATTTTGAGTATTCTTCGCTGTATCTTATCAATTTGATGGCTTATTCTACTTTACAGGTAAAACTACATTACACAGAAAAGGCACTGAGATTGATCGCAATGAAAGCTATGGCCAAGAACACTGGTGCGAGGGGTCTACGGGCCATTCTAGAAAGCATCCTCACAGAATCCATGTTCGAGGTAAAAACCAACAACTTTTTAAAATTTATCAAACTCCATTTCGATACTGATGTGCCCGGGTTTATTGTTTCAGATCCCGGACATCAAGACAGGGAACGAAAGAGTAGATGCAGTTGTTGTGGATGAAGAATCTGTGGGTTCAATAGATTCCACTGGTTGTGGAGGGAAGATTCTTCGAGGTGACGGTGCTTTAGACCGTTACCTTGCCGAGACCAAATCAAAAGATTCTCCGGTACCATAAAAAGAAGTGTCTTTTAATCCAATCTAGTCATGAAAAGTTCAACCAAATTCGAAAATTGTTTCCTTTTCGGTAAATATATGAAGTTATTAACCCGGGATAGGAAAACAGTTTCTTAAAATTGAAAACAAAAACCCAATTCTTAGTTATAGTGTTTATGAATGAAAAAGAAGTGTCTTTTGATCCAACCCAGTCATGGAAAGTTCTACCAAATTCTAAAATAGTTTCCTTTTCGGTAAATATAAACAGGATAATAAAACAGTTTCTTAAAATGGAAAAAAGTGAATTTTGTTTAGTTAGTGTTCTTGGAGTTGATCAAATCGATGATGATACCCGAAAATGGGATGCTGCAGGTAACTGGGGATGCAGCTGAAGGGGAGCTGCAAGAGAGCGAATCATCGACGAGGGCAGTGAGCATGTAATGTAACACGACCTAAAAGAAGACACAACAGAATGTGTAAGAAGCGCGTTTTATGTTCATAAATCAGTGCAAATGGTTTCCCTGTAAAGACGATACCATTATAGATGAGCCGGAAATTCGATAGAGATTCGATGGGGAAGAAGGGAGATAGTAGGTAGTAAGGTTAGTAGTATATCTGATTGAGTAGATCCTTTGTATAAAACTCACTGCTGTATGTGTAGCTGATGATGATGATAAAGGGGAGGATTCATTTCTTGAAAAATAAAGTGTTCTTGTTTTCCTTTTCCACATTTTGTTCGGAACGGATAATCTGTTGTTTTGTGTAGCGGCTTGCGAGCATAATTAAGTTTGTACAAACTTTTATAAGTCGAGAGAAAAATTACCCAAATACCTGCGCCAAACCCAGTCACCTAAGACAAAAAATACTAGGGTTAACAGGTCTTTTGGTCCATGATGTTTGACAACTTTTGGGTTTTGGTCAATGATGTTTTTTTTCACATAGTTTTGGTACCATATGTTTGCAGATTTTTTCTAGTTTTGGTCTAACCGTTACATTTCGTCCATTTTTTGACATGTACAAGTCACGTGATGCACTCTAAACTTTAAAGTTAGTCCCTCTAATACTTTCTTAACCTTTTTTTTTTGTTCAATTTAGTCCCGAAGTTTCAAAATTGATCCCAATTGGACAATAGGTCCAATTGAATTTTTGAAACTTCGGGATTAAATTGAGCAAAAAAAAGGTTAGAAAAGTAGAGGGACTAAATTGAACAAAATTGAAAGTTTAGGGTGGATCACGTGACTTGTACATGTCAAAAAATGGACGGAATGTAACGGTTAGACCAAAACTAGAAAAAATAGGCAAACATATAGTACCAAAACTAAGTAAAAAAAAACATCATTGACCAAAACCCAAAAGTTGTCTAACCTCATGGACCAAAAGACCTGTTAACCCAAAATACTAACCACTTCAATACAATGTGAAATGTGCCACGTAAAATTTATTACGCATCTTGCAAATGCGCTACGGAACTCGTTTGCCCGTGATTTTTGGAAAAACTGTAGAACTCAACACAAAAACAAGGGAAAACGAGTTCACACTGTAGAACTCAACACAAAAACAAGGGAAAACGAGTTCCCGGAACGATAATCACCACTAGCACATCTCCGAAATGCGCCAGAAACATGAGTTTTTGACCAAAATAAGTCTATATGCAAAACCAAACCCAAATATAGGCTTAAAAAAAAAAATCAAATTTGGGTCTGGCCGGGTCGGTGGGACCCGGCCAAGGGACATTGGATTCCCTTGGTAATATTACCAAGGGAATCTGGCCAGCCAGCAAGGGGTCCCTTGCTGGCTGATATGACCGGTCACGGACCGGTCTGATTGACCAGTCAATTTTTTTTTTTTTTTTTCAAACAGATTCAAATAGTTTCTACATTTTTATCAACATGCCGTTTTTGTTTGTTTTAATTCGTATTTTGATTTAAAAACGTAAAAATTACGACTCATTATATATATATATATATATATGTGTAAATACTTATATATATATATATATATATATATATATATTTATATGTACAATTATTATTTTTAAAATTTCAAATTTATGGAATGATATTTTACCACCTATAGAAACATGTTGTACATTTAAAACATATTGGTCCATAAAACCATATTTTCAAACATGTTGCATGTTTTACATATTTTTCCCTTATTATATAGATAAAATATAAAAATATGTAGTCAAATATAGTTTCTACATTTTTATCAACATGCCATTTTTGTTTGTTTTAATTCGTATTTTGATTCGAATAAATTCGAATCTTTTTAAAAAAAAATTAAAAATTGACTGGTCAATCAGATCGGTCCGTGACCGGTCAATCAGACCGGTCAGTGACCGGTCACTCAGACCGGTCATATCAGCCAGCAAGGGACCCCTTGCTGGCTGGCCAGATTCCCTTGGTAATATTACCAAGGGAATCCAATGTCCCTTGGCCGGGTCCCCCCGACCCGGCCAGACCCAAATTTGAATTTTTTTTTTTTAAGCCTATATTTGGATTTGGTTTTGCATGTAGACTTATTTTGGTCAAAAACTCCAGAAACATGGCGCATCTGCCAAATGCGCCACATTTAATACATGTCGCATTTCCCAGATGCGCTACAATTAATTAGCACTAATTACCCGTTTTTCAAATTAATTCACTAAAATACTGCTACAACCAAGAATCGAACCCGGGTCACCTAAGTAATAGACATGAATAGGAAAACGAGTTCCCGGAACGATAATCACCACTAGCGCATCTCCGAAATGCGCCAGAAACATGGCGCATCTGCCAAATGCGCCCCATTTAATACATGGCGCATTTCCCAGATGCGCCACAATTAATTAGCACTAATTACCCGTTTTTCAAATTAATTCACTAAAATACTGCTACAACCAAGAATCGAACCTAATTTCCCGTTTTTGAAATTAATTCACTAAATTCTTGGTTGTAGCAGTATTTTAGTGAATTAATTTCAAAAACGGGAAATTAGGTTCGATTCTTGGTTGTAGCAGTATTTTAGTGAATTAATTTGAAAAACGGGTAATTAGTGCTAATTAATTGTGGCGCATCTGGAACATGCGCCACGCTTGTTTCTGGCTCATTTTGGAGATGCGCTTTTAATGATTATGATTCCGAGAACTTGTTTTCCTTTATTTTTCCTAGTTTTTGTGTTTGAGTTCTAACATATAGGTAGTTTAGTGATTTTTCCGTGATACATTATTATTTTGTTAAATCAGGAATAGAATTTGAACTTGATTTTGGGGCGGGTAATAGGGAGGCCCGCACGAGTGAGTTCTGCGAAAGAAGCAGCGTCAGCACTCGGCCAGCCTATAACCCCTCCACAAATTAAGGGCGCAATTATCAGGTAATTAGCGCTGCAGTCGGCTCTCACCGCCTGCTTTGTTTTCCTTACTCATTAGTTTAAGGCAATTTTAAATGTCGTCCCTCACTTTGTATTTATATCTATCTACCCCCTCTATGCTAACCCAATCTGCCCGGTGTGGTACACAGATTAACAGCAATGCCTTCTTCTCCGCTATATAGGAAAAGGATGTTCTACTTTCTTTTAAGGTTGTTCTAATTTCTTAATTGAACAATCTTACCAATGGGCCCATGTTTTAGGCCCAATTGACAATCCAAATGTTTTTTTTTTTTTTTTCTGGAAAGATATTTCATTCATTCATTCATAATAAGAGCGTTTAAGGTGGGGCAAAGTTTCGATCATTTACATGTAAATCTAAAAGAGAGGACGGGGGTGCGCGCAGACCCAGTTCGCATGAAACGACATCTTCCTGAATTGTATAGCAACCCAATTCGCACATTCGTTGCTTCTCGATGAACTAGTGACCACTCCATACGGCGAAGAAGACTGGCTCGACGTAGGGCATTAGTGACCTGCATGCTAATTCTTCAATTGGTCCGGCAAGACACAACCTGTAAGCACTGGATAACCTTCGATGAATCTGATTCAATGATGACATCTCTAGTTCTAGGATCCCGAACCCCAGGCAGTACCGATTGTACCCTCCAATAACCAAGCCAGCCTCATCCCGAACAATGACACCTATTTCACCCTGACCCTGGGCTGTATCATAAGACGCACCGCAGTTGAGTTCGTTCGCGTCAGGCAGAGGGGGAGACCAGATATGATTCGTATGTTCCTAGGTCTGTCCCGTTCGGCTCGGAACCGATCCGGATGAGTGAAGCGCCCGGTACTCGTTAAAGTATCGCAATGCCGTCTCTGATGCAGTAGTGGGGGTTAGGACCGTCTCCACCATGGATGTCAAATTTTTTTTTTTTTTCAAAAAGCAAAGAAATGAGCTAATACTTTCTAGAACAATCATGCTACTTAATGTTAGAATTCTTATACTTACAGTATGAGTTTTTTTCGACTAAACTTAGTGAACAAACAATGCATCTACTGCCTCCGTCAATGTAACCTGACTAGCAGCCTAATATAGTTAAGATGTCGTCCTATTAAGCCTAGTTCTACTCGCCTCCTCTTATGTCTGATGCGTTGTGTGGTCCAAGCGAGATCTAATATTTTAATCAGGCTACCGCGAGGTGACTCCTCAAGATTTTCAAACTTGGGACTTCAGAACCAAACAATATGAGGGTAAGCGCTCTTAACCACTATTTGGTGGTAAATCTCAATAGTTGAATGACAAAAAAATTAAAATAGAAACTATTGCTTACATATTGGGTAGAACATATCTAAATCACATGTCTTACTCTTTCTACTCCATATGGTCCATTATTGTTGTAATCTTAACATGTGTATTTGTTGTAATTAAATTTATAAATTTTTTCCTTTTAAAAATATATTGATATTGGTGAACTTTATTAAATTTAAAGAATACGTATTAAGATTGATAATAGTAAAACATCACCTAAAACAGAAAAAGTAGGGTATGTAAAAAAACACCTTAAAAAAGTACCTTTTTCCAAAATAATAAGAAACATATAAACAAACCAATTACACAATGACCACAACCTCTTCTTCATGTCATTTTCTTAGATCAACAAAGGACAATGAGTCAAATCAAGAGTTATGTATCCAACGAAATTACAACAAGCCAAAACGACTACGTATCTGATCGAGACATATAACATTCCACATTACCTCTAGACAAAGGAGGAATACCTTGTTGATTCCTAAACACATTATTCGGATCAATTACCGATTTTGCCCTAACCAACCTTTCATAGTTCCCTAAGAAGTACTTCTCCCCCCAAACCCTTGCGATCGCCACGTCATCATCGCCACACGGGCCCACTCGCCCCGTCACCGGCCCCACCACACCAAGATCAAAGTCAACGTAGTTGACATACGCCGCTCTAGGGTTTTTCGACACGTAAGGCGTCATTGCATTGTAAAACCCGCGAATCCAATCGATATATCGACCGGTATTATCGTCATTTTCGTCGTGCCACTCGACTAAATATTGGATCGTGAAGAGGTTAGTTTTCCGGTGTGGGAAGGCTATCGATTCGCTGCCGATTTCGCTCATGATTCCTCCGTACGGGTCCATGATGATGTAACCTTTGGGCTCGTTTTCGAGAATATTGAGAGCCGAATGTATGCCGGTTAATGGGATTTTGGATCTTACGTAGTCGGATTTCGCCTTGAAATACTGTTTATCGGTTGTGAACCGGTTTTTTAAATCCGAGATGAAACTTCCCTTGCTTAGGCCGGAGAAGAACAAGATCGACTCGATCCAGTTCATCTCCTTGCAGTCGTCTTCTCTGATTCCCAACTCAGGAAAAACCTAAATGAGATCATTTCAATTAATTAAATTAGATGATGACATATGTCATAACCAACAATTCTAAAAATTATGCGAATGCGACTTAGATTCTTATTATCAAACTAAGTGACAATTTTGCGGAAAAAATGATACAACCAACAATTTTGATAGTTTAAAACATTAAAAAAAAACTCGTGTGATCGTATAAATATTATAATATGGGTTAATAATCAACTCTCTACATCAAATTTGGCAATTTAACAACCCTACCGAATGGTTATTTTTATTTTAAAATTGTACTATCTCAATTTTCAATTTTAGATGAAAAAAAGCTAAATTCACCTCTTTTCCGTTAAAAATGGAAGGAATACATCATATGTCGCTCACGTGAATTTTTCTTATGCTAGTTAACTTTACCACTGGCTAAAAAAAGAAATACATAATCGAAATTTAATGCCAATACAATTAATTGTCACAAAAAAGTCACATGCACGACGTGTAGCGTTTTTCGTCCAATTCTAGCAAAATAAAATGACAAATATAGCCTTTTGGTATAAAATAAAAAATAAAGTAATGAAAAAAAATGACATTGGTTTATGTAATGTTTTTATTGTTAATCATTATGTTATTTTATTGTTATATATACATATGTTATTTTATTTTATTTATTCTTATTATTAAAATAATAATATATTATTTTTCATAATTTTTTGGATTTAACTAAAATGATTTTTAAATCAGATATCAATATAATAGCTGAGTAAAATTTAGATATATATATATATATATATAATATATTATCTCTTTTAATCTAAGAGTTGTAAGTTCAATTGCATTTATAGTAAATCGCATTTTAGCTGACTCTAATTTTTTCTTTTATTTATAAAAAATAATATAATTAGTACCTCATAGTATTTTTGTGTGATTACATTACCTTATTTATTTTAAATAATCAACACCTTAATTATGATGTGGCAAAAAGCTATTAGTTCGAATTTAAACATTCTCTATATCATATCAAACTTGACAAACAAACAAACCTGGTTCATGATCGAAACTGCTCGGCTTCTGGATCCGAGAAAGAACCCCTTGAACGTAGCAGAGATTCCGGCACCTTTCGCATCGGGAAGACCCGCACCCACAAAAACCGACAAATAAAAGTCATCTTCTAAATCCGGCGCTACGGTTTGCCACGTGTCAACAAGCATCGCCACGTGTCCTTTCCCACCCGCCTTAGAAACCACGAACGACGTCACCGTCGGCGGCACGTGAACAAGCTTTATCTTCCATGCGTAGATGATTCCCCAGATACCGCCTCCGCCGCCGCGAATCGCCCAGAAAACTTCCTCACCCATCGATTCTCTGTCCAGTAACCGGCCGTCAGCGTCGATGAGGAGGGCGTCCACCACGTTATCGGCCGCGAGTCCGTATTTTCGGGACAGAAGACCGAACCCGCCGCCACTTATGTGGCCTCCCACGCCGACGGTAGGGCATGAACCGGCCGAGAAGCCGTGGGTGGTGCTGGCCTCGGCGATGGCGTGGTATGTCTCTCCTATGGTTGCGCCGCCTTGGACCCATGCGGTTTGGCTTTCTAAATCCACCTTTATAATTTTTTTTTAATTATTATACACAATAGATGATGATGATGATTATTGTAAACATTTATGCTACACAGATTATACTAGACACTATAAGTATACACATTATAATAAAATTGATACTAATTTAAATCGATTTTTATTCGTTAGGTTATAAAAAGGAACGTATCAGATTTTAAAATAAATAAAATGAATATTTTTATACAGATTTTGTTATATTTAAATTAATGGTTGAAAAAGTTGATTTAAATTACAGCGGACTTCATTTAAGCCGCACCCTTAAATTTATCCAAAATCCTTCGTTTTCTAATATTTCCTGAAACCTATTTTACCGTAGTTGATACTGGAATCTGTACCTATCGGTTCTGAGTATCCATTAAGAACCTATCCCTTTTACAGTTCCTTAAATATTAAAGGTGAAAAAAATATTTCACAATAGATGTTATATAAAATATTCGACTAATTTGTTCATATGGACGAAGCTATTAAGGTTTAGTGGAAATTAACCCCTCAACTTTTAATAATCTGTAATTTTAACCTTAAATTATAATTTTTTTTAATTTGACAAATTAAAATCTTATTATATTTACTCCTAAAATTTGCTTACCTTAATAATTGTCTCTATTTCAGTTCTTACCCCAAAGAAAATTAAAGACTTGGTTACTGAATTTGCTGACATAGTACCTGAACACGGTTCAAATTCATCAAGTCAATGATGACAAAAGGAACACCATCAGTGCCAACTGATGAGGCACCCTCATAGCTATGCCCTCCACACCTAACCCGAATCTCCCACCCGCCCTCCCGACAACATAAGACGGTGTCTACGAGCTCTCTGAGACTTGTCGGTAGGACTATGGCCGCAGGTTTCGGGACAAACGGTCTCGAGAAGCGAAGATTGAAGATTGAGAGATTGAGTAGCTTATAGTAAACAGTGGAGTCATTGTAGTCTTCAGTAGGGATGGAGAATGTGGTGAAGTTAGTGACACTGTGTTGGGACAAGCATGAGCTTATTTGGCTTGTGGGGTTGCACATTGTGGGAGAGATGGTTATCAAAAAGAGCAAGGATACTAGTAGGTGGTTCTTTAGGAGATGCATTAATTCTAGGGACTTTTTAGATAACAAGCTAGTAGGTTATATATATACAAATTATATAGAATATGCTTTACATAATAATATTAAGGGTTAACAGGTCTTTTGGTCTATAATGTTTGACCATTTTTGGGTTTTGGTCCATGATGTTTTTTTTTCCTAGTTTTGGTACCATATGTTTGCAAATTTTTTTCTAGTTTTGGTCCGACTGTTATATTCCGTCCATTTTGACATGTACAAGTCACGTGATCCACCCTAAACTTTCAATTTAGTCCCTCTAATACTTTCCTAACCTTTTATTTGTTCAATTTAGTCCCGAACTTTCAAAAATTCAATTGGACCTATTGTCCAATTGGGGTCAATTTTGAAACTTCGGGACTAAATTGAACAAAAAAAAGGTTAAGAAAGTATTAGAGAGACTAAATTTAAAGTTTAGAGTGGATCACGTGACTTGAACATATCAAAAAATGGACGGAATGTAACATTTAGACCAAAACTAGAAAAAATCACCAAACATATGGTACCAAAACTAGGTAAAAAAAATATTATTGACCAAAACCCAAAAGATATCAAACATCATGGACCAAAATACCTGTTAACCCTAATATTAATGTTAAATCATGTTATATAGTGGATTAGCACGTCACTCTTTAATCAAGACGTCTGATAAGATCCTGTGAATATATAAAAAAATAACTAATACCTTTTACGGATTAATCCGCTACGAGTTTGAATTAGTTTAGATAATAAAATAAAAAAAACATGCCCTCCTGATAAATACATTTAGAACCACCACGCCAGAAAAAATATATTAGAAACAAAGTGCAGTTCATCAATGGAAAAAAGTGAAGAATCAACTGTTATGATGAGGACAAACAGATAAGGTTGTGCATGAAGAGTGTGATAGACGTGGCCGGCATTTACATTCCATTTTAATGGCGCTGCAGTGGTTCATCAAGTTGAAACTCCTGCCAACAAATTATATATATATATATATATATATATATATATATATATATATATATATTGTATGGCTAATAACCTAATCAATCGCTACCCGATCTTAAAAGTTTGTAAATTAGTTGTTTGCATTGATTACGTGAGGTCTTTTGATGTGTACTTAAAATGAATTTGCAAAGAAATTGAAAGATTTAAAGCAAAATACATTTAAGTAGATGATTAATTGAAATACACAAATGTAACTGGAATTGCGTGAATGTTCAATTAAGCGTCTAATGAAGATTTTTACTGTAGTCTTTTTAATATATTAACAAATTCATTTTGTGTACACATTAAAATACATGTGGTTAGAACTAGAACATGCACATTTTCTCTCCAATTTGACGGAAATCGTAATATGGGTAGCAATTTACTCAGAAATTGAAAGTTCATACATGTAATTTTAAAAAATTTAAAGTTCAGGTAGCGTGTATATTTCTGTTGAAGTTCTTGTAGTTGGTTATTAACCCTATATTATAAATTGAGAAATTAGGTGGCCACTTAACACTTATAAACAAATATAATTAACTTGTGAGGAAAAAATTTCCCCTACATATAGACAATTTTAAAATTGTAGTACAAATACTTGCAAGAGAATTTTGTGTATCAATTTTGAATATTTTTGAGATTTTTTTTTTGGTTAGAAATACAATCTTAAATAAATTTTAAAATACAATATTTATAATATTTTTTTTATGCATTCACACTGGTTTTACATAAATTGTATTCTTTAAAGTTGCCACGTAGACATTTATGTACACTTTAAGTAATACGTAAATTTAAGACACACGTAAAAAATATTTTCTCTGCAATCGTATTACTTAAACATATTCCTTAAATATATTTTATTATTAAATTTCCAACAACCACCAATAAGATATAAGCATTAATTATAAGACGAATTAATTTATAATAAAAAATTGGTTACGTAATACATAGTGCATTACTTATATTTAAGGAATGCTTTATGTAAAATATAGATGCTCAACTTGTAAGTAATGCATGGCTTAATAATTAATCATAGATCTCACCTGTATCATCATAATATAAATTAAACTTAATTATATCCCCCACCATGGCAAATTATTAAATCAATATTCTACGTAACGGCCAGAAGTAGGAATCTAATCATGTATCACTATCCAATATATATCCATTTGAACATGAAAAAGAAAGCTAGGTTGTGAAGATTATATATATGGAAGGCGTTTAACTTACGTACGTACCCTTTTGCCGGCCAATCAAATAGTCCAATGAATGCCGCCAACGCCAAACTTGTGCTCAACTCAAGTATTGTCTTGTCTTGTTACGTTGAAAACACAAGTGTCCGGTTTTGATGTCTAATTTAACACAAAGCAGCCAGCCACATGAAGATTAGATATTCATTTTGCAGGTCGACCCCTTAATTACGGCTTTTTTTCTATCACAAAGTAACGAGAGCTAGTAGTGACGAATCTAAACGTATTATGCTATGTAATATTCAGTCTCTTATACGTAATCGATTAGGGTTGTTTCTGATTACGAAGCTTATTGAACAACTTGCGCATCGAATTAAGGACGAAGCCATAATTTTTGTTATGAGGCAAGAATTGAAATGTCGGCAAACAATCAATATAACAAAATTCCAAGGGGAGAAAATGTAATACTTTAAAGATCCATATCGAGAATAATACACTTTTTATAACGCATCGCTAAAAGTTGAGGGGGACAAATTGCACCCTCACCCCTACTGGCTCGGTATGTTACTCAGTTATGGTCGCATCATCTAATGTCTAATATGTGGACTACGCGAGACCTGATATTATAATCAGATCACCACAAGTTGTGTCTCCAAGATGTTTTGAATATGAAGCATTAAAGTCAAATCACGTAAGAATAAACGTTCTTAACAACTAGAACAATATTGCTCAGAATATTTAATTTTAAGGCTAATTTACCACCACCACCTTGAATAGAAAAGTAAGTAGGTTGCGTTACGTACGTAGCATGGTAGGTCTCTCATATATTTATATATACATCGCGTGGTTGATGATTCCTTGTAATTTTGACACTTCTCTGTTGTTTTCTTTTTCCTGTCTATAGTACATTTAATTTAGTATATATATATATATATATATTTAACAGCTTCTGTTTCTGTCCACCATTACTGAGCTTTCAGATGATCGGCAGGCAGAGTAAATAAATCAAACAACGCGAATATGAGAGCTTCATTATTTACTTGAACACATCATCATAAAAATACTGTAATTCCAAGGGTTACGTGCCTACAAAGTCGATATATATATATATATATATGCCTAATGATATATAACACTATATATATATATAGAGAGAGAGAGAGAGAGAGAGAGAAGTTTCGTGAATATGTGTATAGTATTAGTAGCTACATATACAGTATATATTTGATCATGTTAGTGGGATTTGGGAACAATGGCTTGGCTATCATATAGGTTTTAAGTTTTACCACTAGCGAATTTCGTGCATTGAAATGGGGGATAAAGTATTAAAGTGGCTTCCATTATTATTATTATTATATTTAATATTATTATTTTTTTCTATTGTTTTAAAAATGGGCTTCACATATTGTTTTAATATTATTTTTTTAAATTTAAAATCAGTGTTTTGAAAACCGGACCGGGGCTTGAACCGAAAAGATGACTGATTCCCGGTCTAACCGGTCCAACCCGGTCCATTGCTAATCATTATTAGAATTTATAAATCTCAATAAGATATATTTATTTGTTCTTTTGTCAGCATCTTGACATGAAGTTCGGTGGTAGTGTGCCATCATCATTTGAGTAGATCATAGGTTCGAGTCTAGCATCACCCAATTATTATTTTTTTTACAAAAAATCAGTGTGTTCTTTTCTCTTACGGTCAGACCGACTTCGGTTTATCCGGACCAATCCGGTTTTATTTTCTCAAACCGGTTATGTTGTGCAATCATATAGTTTACTAGAATCGGACCGCTGATAAGACCGGTTCATGGTCCTACCCGGTCCGATTTTCAAAACACTGTTTAAAACTATATGTTTTTAAAATAAATGTCAATCAATAGTATAAAAACTTTATTAAGTTTCATTTTGTTTAATAATTTCGGATGACACGTGTCTGTCCTGTTTTAACTAGGGGTGGCAATTTCTGACACGATACAAAAACATGATCAGTAACAGACATGCTTTTTTCATGTCCTGATCTACACGAAAATTAGTGTCGTGTTTGACAGATCTGTTGACACGATTAGACCTGCTTTTAAGCATGTCCGTGTAGATCAGACCCGTAGGTAAACAATAGACTTGCTTGACACGATTTATTTTAAACTTAATATTTAAATAAAAACCAGTAATTTTAAAAATATTGCAACTATTCAGTATATTAATACATTTAAAAACTTGTAATAGGATTGTTTGTAATAACAAAAACTTATATTGGCAAAAAAAAAAAAGATTTCATGTGCTAGCTTCAAGATCACTTGGAATTTAGATATCAACTTATTTTGTTTGTAATGTTGGATTTTTAATACTTAAGTAGTTTATTTTATGAACTTGTTATTTGTATAATGCGAAATCTTCAAATTATTTACCAAAATATGATGGTGCTTGATTTAGGATGATTGTAACATTTGTAAAAGTTTTAGGCCAAAAATGGTTGCGTCTCAGACTACTACATTCATATATATATATGCGCGTTATTAAAGCTATTCAATTTGTACACTCATGTAAGACTAACTAATAGTACTATTGAAGCGATTGATTAATTTTTTTGTTTATGTTCAATAGAATTCAAGTCTGGTTCGCTTTTAAAATTGCGAACCGCGTGTCATTTGGTCTAATAACCAATAATAAGAGATTTTTTTTTTTTGCCAAACAATAATAAGAGATTCGATTTTTTTTTTTTTTTTCCCACTGAGTACTTTAGGGACCATATCAGGAGGGTGATACTCTATAAACTTAGAATAATTATCATTACAATAATTCAGTTCTTGACGTGTAAAACAATGATCGTAAATATTTTTTTCATTTCATAGTTATTAGTTTTTATATGGTCAAATACAAGCATGTAACTTGATTTTTTAAAAATAAAAAATTAAGGATGCTGCGTATAATGCCAAGTGAAGGCATGAATGTGAAATTGAAAATTGATGGGTTTTGGACAAACGCTAAAAATAAAAAGAAAACCAATTTGTTTAGGGTTTGCCATTTGCCATAATAAAGTATATAAAACATGCAACATGTTTAAAAAAATGGTTTTATGGATTAATATGTTATAAAATGTACAATATGTTTGAAAAAATGGTTTTATGGACCAATTTTTTTTTTTTTTTAAATATACAACAAGCTTGCAAAAGATGTTAAAATGACATACCGTCCACTTATTATCAATAGTCTCATTAAGTGGACACGTTCGGAATACATTTTTAGAAAAAAAAAATTAAAACAATAAATTAATTATACATAGCAGTGATTATTAATGGGTGGATAGATAATAATCATAATTATTATTATTATTATTTTTTAAAAACATGATCCGCACGTGTTTAATGAGACTAGTGACAACAAGTGGACGATAGTCATTTTACCATCTTTTGTAAGCTTGTTGTACATTTAAAAAAAATGGTCCATAAAACCATCTTTTTCAAACATGTTGTGCGTTTTAAAACATATTGGTCCATAAAACCATCTTTTTCAAACATGTTACATGTTTTACATAATTTCCCCTTCTCAATATAGGACCGGGTTGCTTGTTTTCATAATAAATCTATGTTTAAAATTTTCAAATTAAGATATAATATATTTTCAAATAGATTAATATTATAATACTAAGTAAATCACATTACAATGTACATTACAAACCATATCATACACTGTAATCTGACATTACACTCCACAATACAGCACAACCAAACACTGTAATCTAACATTACATTGTATAATACATTGTTGATTACGAACCAACATGTTGGGTCAGAACATTACAAGTAATATCACATTTCAAGTAATCTCACATTACGTCCCACATTAAAACCATATACGTCGTTTGGTTTTTCAAACGACGTAATGTGCAATGTAATGTAATGTCCATTGTAATCAAAGATTATGTACAGGTTCCATTCAATGTAATGTGAGATTATATCCAAAAAGGAATGTAATGTGAGATTGCGTCCAACATTACGAAGTGTTATTATTTATTAAATAAATAAATAAAGTAATTATTATTATAATAATAATATTATTATTAACTTTTCATTTTTTATCTACTTCACAACTCATTGAATAACATACATGAAGTTCGTATAAAATGAGTAAAAAAATTTCATGACATTTTTTTTAATGAAAATGATCTTATAAACTATATAAAATGTTTAATTAATCAAATTTTAAAAGTTATGTGTATTTAGTTTAAATGTTCATTTTGTAGATTTCATAAATAACTATAGTATTAACCACAAAATATAAGTTTAAGAAGTTAATTGTTGTCAAAATATATATTCGTTTAACTCTTATCATATTAAGATATAATATACTCTCATATAGATTAATATAATAACAATAGAGTCACATTGCAATGCACATTACAACACATACCAAACACTGTAATCTAACGTTACACTCTATATTACAGCACAATCAAACATTGTAATCTAACATTACATTACGTAGCTCACATTACTTGTAATCTCACATTTCAAGTAATCTCACATTACATCTATCCAAACGCCCCCTTAGTTCTTCGATAGCTCCCAAGAATATTCAACCTGGTTGTATTTCGGCTCGCCGACCGGGCCTCTTAATCTATACTTGTTAGGTATTAAGAATGGCACAAATCTCCACGAACTGAACTTCTCATATTGGAGTAAATAAACTAGTGGATTACTAGAGTTACAACAACCCTCTTTTCAGTGTTGGTGGTGTAAAGGATTATGAGCACTAGTCTCACACACTTCGGAGTTCGGTCGCACCAATATATATAAGGGGATGAGTGAATTGTTTCCAAAATATAGATCTACCGAAATTCAATGCACAATATATTATTTTCTTAGAGATATATATATTATCAATATTGATAATATATATTTACAATCTAATATATATATTATATTCACTTTCCTAATATTGAGGTGGTTAAAACTTAACGATCAAGTAACCAATTTATAAGGCCGACTGAACTATGCATTATTGGGGTCTTTAATGGACATCAATACCTATAGTTAATAAGCAAGTTTGAGTATTTGGCAAGCTCGTCTCGACTCATATTTTTGGAACTTGAGAGCGAACTCGACCGACCTTAAACTTGGGTCGACTCGACTCAATAAACTTAAAATTGTTCAATTAAGTCTTAAATTGTGCACCTTAACTTGAGTTCCGACTCGACTTGAATTGAATATATATAATATTATGTAATATTCGAACTCAACTCGAATAAGCTTTTAGCAACAAAAAAAACTCTAATAGGTTCGCAAGTCTGTTGAGTAAAATATAAATGAATTATACTCAATTCGGTAGAAGAAAATTATCGACTTAACTCGAAATTTAGCAATTTAGCAAATTATGAGACACCTGGAAACTTGGAGCTACAGTAGGAACTTCTTGATGGTGTAATTGTGACATTGAGAGAAATAATCAACCAATTTCATCAATTGGAAAACTATTTGGCATATTGCATTTTGAGTAGTATACTCTTCTGAAACTTACAGAAGTGTCTGTCAACTGTCAAGGCGCGTGAATCGTGATGATTTTTTTTTGGTAAACAAGGCGCGTGATGATGCTATTGGATAGATTATCCAAATTCCAGATATCCACAACTGACCAATCGACAGCTTCGCCGGAGTGCCACATAATCTCCATCATCTGCCACGTCATCAAAACCAGCCTATCGGAGCCAAGCATTGGATTACGCTTGCAGTGGTGCAAACCAATCAAATCTGCTCATCTGAAATCCGATGTGGCATGTCCACATCCATTAGAACGCTCCATATAATCTCACCTATATTCTTTATGTTCCTTCCTCCTCTACAAATCACCACTAAGACCAAGCTCAAACCGACCACCGCCGCCGAAGACTCACCGGAGATGGCTTCCATGGCAGCGTCAACTTCCCTAGGGGTGTCCGAGATGTTCGGCACCGCCTTGAAATCCGGCGGCGCTGCCAGGCCGGCCACCGCCACCTCAAACGCAGTAGCATTCAAGACCGTGGCCCTCTTCTCCAAGAAGAAGGCGGCTCCTGCCAAGTCAAAGCCTGTGGCTGTCACCGCCATTGACGAGGAGCTCTCCAAGTGGTACGGTAAGTAAATCATCGTAGTTGTATAAAGTAATTATAAATAATAACTGTCGAACATTTGAGTTCCTAATGTTTTATTTTCTTTGAATTTAAATACTGTGTATGCACTAAATTGAAAATAGCAGGCAGAGCCCACTACTTGTAAATTGTAATATCATGAAATTTCTTGGGTAATGTTGATTTTTTTCTAGGGTCAAGCAAGCTGATATTTGGGTAATAAAATAAATGGTTACTTGTTTTTTTTTCATAATGCTTATTGCGATTAATAAATGCGGAATTTTTGAAAAACTTAACAAATTCTAGTTGAGCTTTCAAAATTTTAAAAAATAATTAGCTAAAATTATAATAAATTACCCATTTAAAAGTACATAGAAGTTTAGATAACTTTCCTAAAAGTTTTTAGATATAACTGATGTGTAGTTTATAAAATTTTATAATGAAATTAAAATTTTCAAAAGGGTTCATTTTTTATAATTCTTGTTTAGGTACCATATGTTTAAATCATGTTATCTGTAGATACAACATAGTTTTTCTTTAATATTTTTTGTGGAACACGGTTGTAACAATGTTGAATTTATAATAATGGTGTCGGGTTGGATGTTGTTCAGGTCCGGACAGGAGGATTTTCTTGCCAGATGGTCTTTTGGACCGGTCTGAGATCCCTGAGTACCTCACCGGAGAGGTCGCCGGAGAGTAAGCCCTCCGTCAACGCTCTTTTACTCTGATCTAATTTATGAACACAACTAATGACTCTTGTCCCTTGGAATGCAGCTATGGCTATGATCCTTTTGGTCTCGGCAAGAAGCCAGAAGACTTCAGCAAGTAAGTGAAATTTCAATTTTTTTTTAACTCTTAAGAATCTAAAAATAGTATCAAGTGTAATGTTTCGATTTCATTTGATTTTGGCCTTGAAATTGGTTTTTAAAGCAATAAAAAAATGTTACTTGAAGTGTCAAATTTATTATTCATAGTTTAAACTTCTTTAACATTTAAAAAACATATTTTTATTCTGTCAATTTTAAGATGAAAAGTGAAAACAATAAATATAATACTTCAAGCATCAAATCGTATTAAAAAAAAGACCGAGAAATTTTATCGCATCATTGGATAATACTTCAAACTGGTTTTAATTATTTTTATGATTTTTGTTTAAAGAATGCTAAAAATGAGGCAAATAGTTAAATAATTTTATTATGTAAAACCAGATACCAAGCGTTCGAGTTGATTCACGCACGATGGGCGATGCTCGGAGCTGCGGGAGCTATCATCCCTGAGGCCTTCAACAAGTATGGTGCCAACTGCGGTCCAGAAGCCGTCTGGTTTAAGGTATGAGTAAATCTTTAAAATATGAAATTTCTTGTAAAATTTCAATAGAAAGTAAAAAAAAAAAAAGTAAATGAACGAATTGATTCTTGATGGGATCCTATATCACTTTCTAAGAAAATTTCACAAGAAATTCTACAGTTTGTAACATAGAGGCATTCATCTATCTAACTCTCACTCATTTCCTATTTTTTGAAAATAAAAAATAATAAAATCGTATTTTTAATTTTCTTAAAATAAAATTGGCGCTAATTAATTAGGGTTTTACATGGGTGCAGACTGGAGCACTGCTATTGGACGGAAACACATTGAACTACTTTGGGAAGAGCATCCCCATCAACCTAATTGCTGCAGTTATTGCCGAGGTTCTCCTTGTCGGCGGTGCTGAGTACTACAGAATCACCAATGGCTTGGTATGTTGTTCATCTGTACCAAAGCCATTAACCGTACTTTCACTTAATATTTTATATGACATAATATATATCCTAGTCTATTAAGTTGCAAAGTCTCCAATCCTAATTCTATGATCCTTAATTTAGAGTTTTAGACAGTTAAAATAAAGGGTTAATAACTAAAAAACTGTCCAAGGTTTACCCTATGTTAAAATTAGGTGTCTGAAGTTTGAAATGTTAAAATGGACTGTCCCAAGTTTCATTTTTGTTGAAATTTGGTGTCTTGGTGTGATTACTTTAGAGAAGTCAATTCCGACGAAACCGTCTGTCAAATTTGAGCTCTCGTACACACTTCATTCTCGTCATCTTGCCGGGACCGTCACCTAAAAAGTTGGTCACATCCGGGCAAGTAAATCTCGCTCTATTGTCCTTGAAAAATGGCTCTACACCACTCTTCTAGAAACTTTTTTTTAATGTTCAATTTTTAGGTAAAATTTGACGATTTTGTGCAAAGTAAAGAGTGATGGATTATGAATGGGTTGGTGGGTTGATGAAAATGATGGAATGAAGATGAAAAGACGCACAAAGACACCAAATTTCAACAAAAATGAAACTTGGGACAGTCCATTTTAACATTTCAAACTTCAGACACCTAATTTTAACATAGGGTAAACCTTGGACAGTTTTTTAGTTATTAACCCTAAAATAAATTGCTAATTAAAATATTTCTTGAACATTTTGTTAGCTCAAATTTCATATATAAAAGTAAGCAAAAAGTCCATTAGGATTGGTCCAATATCAGGACCGATATGTACCGAGTCGATAAGGACCATTCAATTTCATAACAAAGTTTATTACATCTATCCTTATCGGTCTTAGGCTCATTTCGGTCCGAGACTGTTACAATTTACGAAGATCAGAATCAAACCAAATTAAACAGTCCTGAGACCGAAATGAGCATATCCATTTCAAACGAATCTTAATAGTTCTAGACTGGTCTTGGTCTAGGACCGGCTTTGCTCATCCCAAGTTGCTATGTTCTTTAGATTTTCGTCTAATTTGTACATAATGTCACGTATTCAATATGCGACAAACAAAAATACCACAAATTGCTAGTTGATGTTTGATCAGATAAACTAATTACTAGCTATTCTTCTGTCTAAATTAGATGGAAAGCCTAACGAAATTTGCAATTTGTAGAAATTTAAGTTTCAAGATATAAATACTAAAACTTAAGTTCGACGACCCAAATAAGAGAAATTCTTGGATACCCTGTATCTACCACATGGCAAACATGTGGTGCCCCTATAGCCAATGAAATTATAACAAGTGTACATCTATCTGACACTTTATTCCACTAGTTGAGCATTGATTGGTCATAATGCCACCACCTATTCGCCACGTGGTGGATGCGTGTCATTTAATAATTTCTCCCCAAATAATGTAATACTAAAATTTAGGACAGTTGCTTATAATTACAAATAGTGGGTATTTATGGACTTAATGTTTTGTTTTGTTATAGGATTTTGAGGACAAGCTTCACCCAGGTGGTCCATTTGACCCACTAGGGCTAGCCAAGGACCCAGACCAGGCTGCAATCCTAAAGGTGAAAGAGATCAAGAACGGAAGGCTCGCCATGTTTTCGATGCTCGCCTTCTTCATCCAAGCTTACGTCACCGGCGAGGGGCCCGTCGAGAACTTAGCTAAACACCTCAGCGATCCCTTCGGCAACAACTTGCTCACCGTCCTTTCCGGGAACGCCGAAAGAATTCCAACCCTGTAATTTCTTCTTCTTATGTTGGGTTTAATTTGTAAATTTCTATTTCGAGACACATAATCCGAAGAAGGCGTTATAAATCTTTCCAACCTTCTGTATCCTTAACATGACGAATCCAGGACCCAGGGTCAGTGGGCGTACAATAATTTTTCTATAGCTAAGAGGTCGGTTATATAATTGATTTCGGATCGAACTGACAAAATTTCCCCTAAAAATTGTTAAAGTTCAATTTTTTTAAAATATTAATAATATCAAATACAAATATAAATAACGTACAAAAAATTACAGTTGTTAATGATCAATCAAATAAATAAATAATCAATACGGTAAAATATATTAAATAATAATATTTATTAATCTAGTTCAAAACTAATAAAATATAATAGACGAGACTAGATTATATATAAAATAATAAAGGTAAAACTTAGAATGAAATAAATAAATATTAATGATATTTTTATTGTAAACACTACTTACAAAATTGTAAAATGCTTTGTCAATAATAATATAGGTAAAAATGTGGATGATGAGAACTGAACCATGTAAACAATACTTACGAAATTGTAAAAAGATTTGTCAATAATAATATATAATCAAACCCGATTTAATGTGCATTATACTATTTTACAAGAACCGGACCGCTTGTATGACCAGTTCAGTTTTTAAAACAGTGGATTATACAGAGTGTTGAAACAGTAAGTTGCATCCCCTCACAACATAGAAATGAGGAAAATATTTATTAACTGCACAATATCTGGTGAACAAAGATCCAACAAACACACATAAACACAATGCTCGACCACTGAATAGAACCGACCAATCATGAATTAACGTAAGAACAACAACTCAAATGCAACATAAATGATTTCACAACCCCATTTAGGGTATACAATATATAATAGTACGTAAACGTAATTAGGTAGATGATTAATAATTGATGATTTCACCTCCCCGTTTGTTCATTATTTGGCGTAGCCCCAGAAATCCATTTCCCCTCTCAAAGCAATCGGCTGACTCATTTGAGCCGCCGAAGATTGGTCGTTGTCGGCCGGTTGAGGCTCGTTCCCGAGGTGGGACGTCACGAGCATCGCCCATTCACTATTAAGTCCATCGTCTCGAGCCGCAGCTCCAACCATCGGTTCTGGCGGCGGGTGCTCGCATGTCCCGACTTCCAGACCGGGTTCACATGCGGCGTGTTGGCCGTACCTGATATTAGTAAATAGATATATTAGATAACTATATTTTTTTATATGCTGATTAAGTTATATTAGAAAATAAATATATTTTTAATATAGGGTTAAATACTAATTAGCTAGCTGAATTTTTACTAAGAGTGCAGATAGCTAGCTAATTTTTTTTTGGAGCATTTAGCTAGCTGGACTTTTTTTTTAAAAGTAGCAATTAGCTAGCTTTGTTCATTTTTTATATAAAAAATAATGGAATTTCTCCCATGAGGAACACGTGATGATGATAACAAAAAAATCACACGTCGTACACCCTAACTGTCGGAAATTGGCAGAAACTACTCATTTAAGAATTTCGTAAGATGAATCTGCTGCTAGAAAGTGAATCGATTCAAAAAAAATAACGTTGAAGTGCATCGACAAAAAAATGAATATTCAGAAAAGAAAAAAAGAGGATTGATGCAATTTGGTTACGAAAATATGTTAGTACAAATTTCAGTCTGTCATATGCTCTTCACGTGAGAAAGTCGGTTAATTTTTAACCAAAAAAATTAACAGAGCTATCTAATTGCTACTTTTAGAAAAGTCTGGCTACCTATTTGCTCCAAAAAAAGTTCAACTAGTTATTTGCACTTTTGATGAAAGTTCAGCTAGCTATTTGGCATTTAAACCTTTAATATATTATCAAATTATGTTTTCCATATTATTTTCTTTAGAATTGAGTACATGTGCATATTCCTAATATGTTTATTCCCTAATACCTGAAGCTGTCACTGCCGCTCTCGCAGTCCCGAGCGTCGTATTCGTAGCCGGAGATGGGTTTAGTGGGGATTAGGGTTTGAGATGGGAAGAGGGAGTAGTGAGGGGGTTGGAGGTGAGAGTAGTGGAGGCCGAGGTCGGGTTTGTTTAGCTCGAACGGCGGCTGCTGCCGGAGAAGGTAGTTGTGGGCGGTGGCGTCTCGGTGCATGAAAGTCCGAGGTTGTTGTTGTTGGTGATGGATGTTTCCGATGGCAAGTTGGTGGTGTTGGTGTTGTTGGTCGGATGAGTTGATGCTGCTGCCTCCTTCACCGCCACTGATTTTGAATAAGTTCTTCTTCTTGAATACCCTGCATACTACCCATCCATCTTCCTGTGTACATGCATATCATATGAGTTCAGATTTTGCAGAGATGAATCAATTATATGGTTAATGGTTCATATTTGTATTTAGACAATAACATATGCTATATTGAAGATAATTATGATTTCTAACAAAAAAAAAAATGATAATTATGTTTTATGTGACATCATAGCATGCATACTTCCAATTTTGATGTTGGGGTCTAGAGGCCATGATTTTTATTAGTAAGATAAGATAATAATTGATTTGGGATTAAATATTCATAATTAAATAACCTTAGATAAATTGTTAGTTATAGTTTTGTTTAGGATAATTTGCTAGTTGGATTTTGATTTACGAATAATTTGCCAATTGGAGTTCTGTTTTAATAATTTGTTAGCTCGGGCTTTGCTTTGTGAACAAGTTATTAGCTTAAATTTTCTTTTGAGATAGTAATATCCAAAATAAAACTTCACCTAACAAATTATTCAAAATAAAATAAATTCCAGCATACAATTTATTTTTTCAGTGTTCTAAAGTGATATATCATTTTAATAATTAACATTTTTTTCCTAAACATTAGCTCTAAATTAGCTTCTTTTTATGGTGGAAATGAAGTAATCATCCCATTCATCGATCTCTGCATATATACCTCCATCCTTGTAGGTAGGCACAGAAAAAACTATTAAGGGTTAAGTGATAAATTGTCTCTCAACTTTTTTGTGATTAATTTTAACCTTAAAAATTGTATTAAAAAAAATAAAAAACTATTTGACCATTAAAAAAATTTCATTTATTTTTCTAAAATTAGTTTACATTGATTTTTTATTCCTAGTTCAATTCTCCATATATGTATAAAAATTATGACTTCATCGTTGCCCAACATATTATTACACCAAAATCTGTTAGTATGTTAAAAAATGAAATTCAACTTAACTAAATCCCAAAATTCATTCAGAATTGTCAAAAGAAGTGGTTGATGCTTACACCGGAGTTGGCTTGAGGATCATCACTATCTTCAAGACGATACTCGTGCATGATCCAGTCAGTCTTCTGACCATGGGGAGCTCTTCCCCTATAGAACACAAGGGTCTTCCTCATCCCAATCTTCTTGTAACTGTTCCTGATACACTTATCCCTCCCTGTCGCCTTCCAAAACCCCGCACTCGTCGCTCTGTTCGTCCTCGACCCGGTCGGGTACTTCCTATCCTTATGGCTGAAGAAGTACCATTCGTTCTGCGGCGTCGATCCAATTCGACACCTCTCTGAAATCAAATCACAAACATTTCGTAAGTCAAAGGAAAAATGTACAATTTAAAGGGGCGAATCAAGAAAAGTTGATCGTGTGTCTTTGTAGTTCCGTTCATGCATATATGTACGGATCCACGCCTAAACTAATCTCCACTCGCACCGGGTTAGCTTGTAGTGGTAAAGTGCCGGTCATGTATATTTTTCAATTCTCATGGTCACTAATGAGGATTGAAACTCTGACCTCTGATTAAGGAATGATGCGCTTGACCACCGCACCATATTAGAGAACAATTTGTTCTTATTTTGTGTGCCTAAGATGTATTTTGTATCTATATTATACGTGAACATAAATAAACATGTTATAAAATATGAAATTCGAACCATTTCAATATATTTTATTTAAATATATGATTTTTCTCAACAGTGAATATATATATATATATATATATATATATATATATATATATATATATATATATATATATATATATATATATATATATATATATATATATATATATGCAATAAAGGATATATTATATATAGTGTGTGTGAAGAATCTAAAAACAGTTTCAACTATATGTTAAGTTGCTAATCATTGTCCCAGATTAGAAATGTTAATATTCTATGTCATATTTACCATATTGTTGGATTTTCACTTTTTTCTCGTGAAATTGAGAGAACAAAAACATGTTCTAAGCATCAAACAAGCCTCATCGAACAAGCCTAATAAACCATGAATAACAAATCTGACATTTCGGGAAAATAGAAAATCAAAATGTTTTTGCTACTTAAAATGTCAATTTAACGCCAAAATCAGTAGAAAAAAGTGGAAAACAACAATAATTGAAACACTGAAATATTAATATTTTAAATTTGAGATAACGATTAATGAACAATAATATGATCTATAGTTGAGACTGTTTTAACCCTATTATATATGTGAGGTTACATACCTTGAAGCTCCCAAGGCTCCATTTTGTTCAAATCCACCTCCCTAATGACCTCCATGTCGAACTTCTCGAATGAAATCTTCTTCTTGAGGTAGTACTGAAGCAGTTCCTCGTCGGTCGGGTGGAACCGGAACCCAGGTGGCACACCGCCGCTCGATGGAGAGCTCATATCTTGATGCTATATATTTCTTTTCTCTCCCTTTCTTGGTGTAATACTCAAGTAACTACACAGCAGCTCTCTCTCTCTCTCTAGGGTTTGTAAATCGATGAGATAGCTAGGGATTCGAGTCGAAGAGGAAAACTAAGCAATCGTTTTCCACGCAAGGGGGTTTATATATGCACCTCGAGAAATGGAGAGAGTGGCCGATGTGGAGAGATGGTTGACGGCCGGTGACTACGGCGGCGGAGGAGGTTAAAGCTATCGTAAAACGCAAGTCTACGCTATTTGACCCCCGGAGCCCCCGTATATTAGTATTTTTATTTCTTCATTACAGTGCTCATCTCTACACGCTCCCTTTAAGCGCGTGGAATCTACTCTCTGTCATATGGTCACTAGGGGTGAAACCAAAATCCGGTTGCTCCGAAAAACCGGTGAAAACCGATCCGGTCCGGACCGAAAAAACCGAATCCGAAATATACGGTTTGGTTTTTTGTCGGATTTTTTTTACTCTAATTCGGTTTTTCGGTCCGGTTCGGATTTTAATTTTTGAGGACCGTGGGGACCGAACCGACCGTTATGCTAACTAAATATATAAAATATATATTATATTAGTTGATATTAATCAATATAATTAATTCATTAGGTTTATAAAAATTATGAAATAAGCATTTATGAATATTATTTTTTCTAATTTTGTTTTATGATTTATTTAATTATAATAATTGACGTTATTTTTCATTTCGCTTTGATAAACTCCATGAAAATAACGATAATTTTAAATAATAATTGTTAATTTAGGATTTTCGGTTTAAACCGAAACCGAACCGAAAAAAACCGTACTACCAATGGACGGTTTATTTTTTCTCACATGGTTTTTTGGTCGGATTTTTTAAGGAAAAAAACCGAACCGAAAATATGGGTAACCGACCGAACCAAGCAAAAAACCGGTCTGACCGGTCCGGTTTCACCTCTAATGGTCACTCCTTCATTTCCATTCCAATGGAGAAAATCATCATCCTACTCCGCACTCTCTGATATTTTTTCGCACTCTATCAGTACGTAGGGGTAAATTGCTGATCATAAATATATTTTCATTCTCAAAGTCTCATTGGAATTTAAACATTTGACTTTTTAGTTAAAAATGGATGTACTAAACTGTTACACCATGTTAGATATTACATGGTTCTTTTTAGCTCCAACATTAATGGGTGATGTATTTTTACTTTTAATTTATTGCAATTCCTCTTTTTAATAAAGGGATATATAGAGCATCAAATTAAGGTGCATTTGGACCGGTCTTTAGACTATAATTAGAGTGCTGCTATGTTGATAGAGTCAATGCATTCGCTGGTCGAATCTAAAGTCGCTTCTATGACAAGCACATAAATTCTATTTTATATGCTAACTAGCTTCTTCAAAACCAGAAGTATATATTTATTTGTTAAAATTCGAAAAATAATAATATTTTAAAAGAGTCGCTAATAATAGATAAGAAAAATGAATTCTTGACAAACTTTAAAATTAACGTGCATTCAATCATATTGAACTTTTTTTACCCGCTAGTTTAGGGATTAATTAGGGGGTTTTGACAGTAGCTAACTTTTTTTAGACCAACTTGATTTACAACTTAAAGTATATATTTACATATTTATCAGTTACAAATAACTGCATAGTACCACCTGGGCACACTACTAGAGCGCACTAAAAGATTTCAAGTAATTATGAAGTTTTCTTAAAATAGTGATATATTACTTCAGGTGTACGTGGTTAAACTTAGCATCAGCTATTGGAGGGTTAAGACTTAAGAAGGAGTCCAAGTCCATGTCTACAAAAATACACTTATTTTCTATATTAATTATTTCCTCTAAAATTATTTAATTTTGAATATCATATATAATTAAGAAGTGAGTTTTTTTAGGCTAATTTGATGTACCAACAGTTTTTTTATATATATAATAAAATAGATACAATTACGCATTAATCATATATTTCTAATGTATGAGTACTATTATAAAAAATTAATCAAAAATAAGAAATAGAAGCATAGATTCTTAACTAATTATTATAAATAAAACTTCTGATTTAATACAATTATACACAACTGCGAGTCAATAATTAACTTTTTAATAATTCATTATTATATTTTTAGTCATTTTAGGATTAGTACTGAAATCATTTTTCTTTCTTAAATTGGTGGATTTTACAAAAATAACAATTATGGACCTCTCTTTTGCTAGCTAGTTCGTTTATTTAAGGACTAAATTGTCAAATTAAAAAATAAAATAAAATAGAGATTACAATATAATTGGAACTTGAGATAACACGCTAATACGAAATGGTACCTGAGACAATTTTTGTGACAAATTGGTATTCGAGAAGACACGTGTATTGCACCGTCAGTATTTACGTTAGTTTTGGATGGAAAAGGTTACGTGCGACGCACATGACCACTTTTGGCGCCAATTTAAGAAATTTAATGATCTGGCCTGACTAAAATGCCATTCCGCTGTAAATTATTATAAGAATTCCCCTTTCTTCTTCCTCACTCAATTCAACTTACAATTAGGATTTCAAGAGTTTCAATTTATTAGCTCTATCCCCAAATCTCAGCCGCATATGCAGATATTTGTTGTCTCCACCTCAAAATGATGTTTTCAATGTCTTCTAGTAGTTCAATGGACACACCCGCTTGACGAAAATGCAATTCTGGACGGATTAATGTGGTGAAAACGTCCGGTACTTGAGAGAATTTCCAGCGGAGGTCATATACATATCGTATATTATAGAGTTGGGTTTCTGTTTTCAATTGAAGAACGTGATGAGTGTTGAAAACAAAAGGTTGAAAAAATATCAGTAGGGACAATTTTTTTTTTTAAGAGTTGCAATGTTGTACATGACGTTTGTTTAAGTGTTTCATTGTGGTATATGAATTTTTTTTTTAATTGTTGCAATTTGGTATATGACTTTTGCATAATTGTTGCAATGTGGTATATGTTATCTGTTCTACTGTTAGAATATGGTTTCTGAATTTCTGTCAGATCAAGAAAGCTTCCTCCCTCTGAATATATAGGGGTATACATTCTCTCATATATATTACTTTCGACAAAGTTTCTCGTGCTGTAACATTACTGAAAATATTTAAAAACAGTATATACAGGACTATGAACTCTGATACCAAACATATTGCACCAAAGTCAACTACAACAAATTACTCAACTGAAGAATACGAGTTATGATAACTAGGGATGGCAACGGGTCTCGGGGCCCCGCTGACACGCGGGGCCCTGACCCGGTTTTGACCCGAGGACCCGCCGACCCGCGGGTCACGGGTCGGGTTCGGGGCGGACCCGGGTCGGGTCGGGTCCGGGTCTAGGGGCACGGGGCCCCGTTGACCCGCCCCGAAATGCCTATATATATTTTTTTTAATTTTTTTTTAAAATGTTAAGATAATGTAACATTTACTAAACGATACGGTTAATATAGTATCTATATAAATAATATGAACAAAATTATAAATAGATGTATATTTAGATTATTAGGATTTGTTAATTTGGATTTGGTGTTCGGATTTGAATTTGCATTTGGTGATGAATTTGATGAGTTTGTATTTGATTGATGTTAGATTTATGGTTTGAAGTTATGTATAATGTAATATTTTGGCAAAAAAAAATTATATTTAATATTGAGAAGTGAAAAAAAAAAAAAAATTGTTCACGGCGGGTCGGGTCGGGGCCCCGCGGGTCGACCCGCGGGATTTTTGACCCGACCCGGGAGGTACACTTACCCGGGTCCGGGTCAGCCAGGCTGACCCGCGGGGCGGGTCCGGGGCTGCGAAAACCCGCCCCGACCCGCCCCGTTGCCATCCCTAATGATAACATGTTATTCACTTAACAAACAGTCATCTTCAGATCCTCATAAAGGAAGCAATTCTACTTTGGCTACACAGTAGTCCTCTTCTTGCACAGAACAAAAAGGAAAATACTAGTGCTTACATTTACATGCACAGTACGACTCAATTTCAACAAGAAAATGCAACGAGAAACATATCTTCATTTCAATTAGCGACCACATATATTTGAAGAACGACCTGTTTAAACGAGATTTGAATTCCAAAATACAGGATTGCACATGCCATTCAATTGATCTCAGGTAAAGAGAGTCACTGTTCGAACATTTTCTCGACGAATTCAACTTTAGATTTCAGAGACAACTGAGTCACCCCATTGAAATTTGTTTCTTATGGAGTTCATACAAATAATAATTTATATCCTGCAGTTTGGTTTCATTTTGTTTCTCATTAAGGTCAAAGTAGTGGCGGCGCTAGCGACCAACAATTGATCGGAAAAAAATGGTCACCTTGATCATGGGGTTTATAGTCGGGAGAATCTTCAAAGAGGGAGAGCTTATTTTGAGCCACACCGATGTCGAAAAGGAAGATGTCAGAGGTGGGGGTCGTCAACGATGGCGTCCTTCACCGAAAGCCAGAAGAAGAGCTTCTCATGGGTGAGGCCCACCACGTTGACGAAGTTGTCGTAGGTGAGGTTGGCAGTGAGCCAATGACCACCCTCTCGTAGAAGACCCGATTCTCGAATTCGGTCAGGCACGACTCATCGAGGCGAACCTCGAGGTGGCCGTCGTCAGAGAGGGTACGCGTGAGCTCATTTCCCGAGGGAGGAGTCCGGCGGAAAGGCCCTTAGAGCGGAGGAGGTCGTGGATTGTGGAGATTGGTAGAGAATGAGAATGATAATGGGAGATGAAGTGTTTTTACATTATAAGGGTATTTTGGTCAATTCATGGCGATATTTTTTTTGAATTTATGCCAATATGGGACGTGACATTTTCCGTCCAAACTAACGAAAATACAGGCGGTGTAATACCTAGTTCTTCTCAGGTACCAATTTGTCACAAAAACTATTTCGAATCTAATTTCGTATTTGCGTATTATCTCATGTAAATAAATTATAATCCTAATAAAATGAAACCAAAACGGAATGTAGATGATCAATCCTTAAAGTTGAACCTTCCCCGAGGAAGGATCCGTAATCAAACATCATTGATTGGCACAAAAGAAGCTTACAAAAGTTAATGGTCATAAAGAGTTGATCAGTAAAATCCTATCCTAAAATATAATGTAACTCTAATGAATAAATAGATTAATTTAAAAGAAAAAATTCACATAAACTAACTATAAATAATAATATATGAAGTTAATTTAAAGATAAGGATTTGGTTAAAACTGCAGTCGTTTATAAATACAGTCGAATTTGCAGTCGTTAAATTATGAAAATAAATGAATCAGATTTAAGAAAATAACAACTTAATCAATCAAATCTTAGACTTTGCACATATCTTAATGTGTGGACTGCAAATTCAATTATTTTTGCAGTCTGATTATATTTTAATTTTTAACTCAATGATAAAAGTTAAAGGCCTGCAATAAAAAACCATGCCCATTAATGAGATTGATTTTCTGCATGGAATTGCTGAAACTTAGGGCTGGCAAATTGTGACACGGCACGATAGCACGACACGAACACGCACGAAAAAAAACCGTGTTTGTGCTAGCATATGACAGAACGATAACACGATAGCACGAACACGATTAACACGATATAACTTCCGTGTTGTGTTCGTGTTTGAGTATCCTAACATGACACGCACGATAGCACGATAAAGTTGTGCTAATACGACTAAATTTTAAGTATTTTTTGAGTAAATCTTATATATTACCTCCAATTAGTGGTTTAATATTTAGTGTTTTTAAACTATATAATACTAACTTATGAATAGTGACATATTAATTCATGATTTTTTTAAATATGATGTTCATCATTTTGATTTTTGCTCAAAGATCTCGTATATATATACAGCCTAATATTCTTCACAACACGATAGCACGACACGGACACGCACAAAAATATCCGTGCCGTGTTCGTGTTTGTAAAATGTGGCACGATAAGCTTATCGTTCGTGTTCAGTAAGTTTAACACGACACGATCACTGATGCGCACGATAGCACGCACGATAGCACGAATTGCCACCCCTACTGAAACTACATTGAAAATTGCAATAATATTGTTTCCAAATGTATAACTTTTCATATTCTTCTTCAAATTTAGGGTTAGATCCAACTTCCAAGGTCATGGGTCGATAACACAATATATACATATTTTCTCTAACGTAAGAGAAGTGAATATAGAGGGCGTTGAATGGAGTATTAAAATCCATAAACGATCCCGATAAATAAATAAGTAATTCAATTATGGGATATTTGATTGTTCCAAAAGCAATTGTATTTGCATGAAAACTTCTTAATTAATTAGTATATGTATAAAATAATAATTAACTCTTTATTGGGATTTACGCGACGTATTGGACGGCTGAAAGTATTACTAATAACTCGGTTTCAACTATATAATACTCTCTGTATTTTCGTATTAGTTTAATTAATTAATTAATTAAGCCAATAATAACGGTTCGTTTTTGGTATAGTTTACCAACAGCTGGAGACGCAGTCGCCATAGCTTCTGAGAGCTTCACATGTAGTTGTAAACCCTAGAGAGAACAAATATGATCAACAATAATTATTAACTTAATACTAGCTAGGGTTTTGATTGAATCGTACGCATTTGTTTCCTCTCAATTGTTTTATTACTAGATGCATTTTCCGCGCATCGCGCGAGGTGACTTATCAAATATCTATAATTAACAAACTAATATTTGATGAAATTTGTACTGTCTATTTGTAATATGCTGAAACACTATTTTTAAATAAAATATCAGTCTAAAATTTGAAAAAGTATACGAAAGACTGAAATTTTGAACCATAAAATACCACTGCGCAAATTCACAAATAAATTTTAGATGTCCGTACCGGATGCTACATTTGGTCGTCGGATCAGTGTCAAACGTATGTTCTTCAACAAAGATGGCTTCGATGACCACCGACGATATCTCGCCGGAGATAGAGATGGCTCTGCCACTGAGACTGTCAGCCGCCCGTACCACCTGGTATCTTCGTTCGCCGGCTCCGAATTAGTAGAACGAAGCTGAACTGAAACTCGGTGAATCCACGGAGACGAACATGAGACATTAAAAATAGGGGATGATTCAAATTAAAACATAAAAATGAAATCTCAGGAAATAAACAGAGAACGACACTTAGCAATTGACAGTATTGGACCGATGGTCAATCTGGGCAGGCTGAATTGGTGAATGGGACGTATTTATACATCATTCAATACAGATAACCTGGTAGAAAAGTTGAAGCATCAGTAATTGATGAAGAGACCACTTTGAACCGATTTAGATAATCTGCAGCGGATTAATAAACCCTTAATTACATACATTAAATCTTGAACAAATTTAAATTGTGATTAATTGCACACGTTGAATTTTGAACGTTCCGAAATTTTAATTGAGATTAATTGTATACACTGAATCTTGAATGGTTCAAAATCAACGAAATTTTAATTACGATTAATTGCAACTTAAAAACCCTCAGCTCCATAATGCAATCAATGTTATAGAGTTAATGACTACAAAACTCATAGCTCAATGTCATAAATGCATCAATTAACGTAAAAAATAAAATTCCCAGCTCACATTCACTCTGTTATTATATTTCCTTCATAATTTATAATATATATAAATACTTAATTATCAAATTGCCAACTGTATTTTGGGCATTCAAACAAATTACTAACTGATGTTACTTTTTGAATATAATTTGTTAGCTCAGTTTCTTCGCATGTAGATAAATTATTAGCTCCGTCAAATATTCAGTCTAATTAGACGGAACAATATATAACATGATCTGCAAGTGATTGAAAAAAAAAACGCAAAAATTAACCTTAAATGACGTGATGTTACCTTCACGGAAGAGATTATTTATTGTATGCGCTTCTCATTTTATGCTGAAACTTTGTAATTTCATGATATATGTTCACGAATGACTGCATAGACGATGACAGTTCCGCCAGTTTCATGACTTTTCTTTAATAATCACGTGACTAATTTGTTTAAATTAGATGAAATATTTGACAGAGCTATTAATTTGTACACAAAAGAAAGCCGAACTAGAAATGTCCAAAAAGAACCTATCACTTACAATTTTTTCTGAGTGCCCAAATTTCATGTAGTAATTTGATAATTAAGACTATATAATAAATATTAATTGCATCCCTCTATACGAAACGGGACCTATGAATAGACCGACATATACAGTCTTTCGATTAAGATCCATAAGGAAAAATGCAACTGTTGTGAGCTGTACTGTTAATATAGTTTAACTAAATGTTACTTTGTTGCAAAGCCACCTCAATATTAATTGATGCAGTAGAGAATCAAACGTTTCATTATTCCCTTAATTAACAGAACCATTTCAAACCCTACCTTAAGCAACGAAAATATAAATTACATTATTTTGGTTAGCTTTATCTACCAAGCTAGCTAGCTTGGTTCCCATCAACTTGCGGACATAACCTTTATAACTGCAAAGCAAGATTATTACGTCGTCTATGCTTAAACACTTCATGTCCTACATATATCTCAATTCACCTACATATCATTAGGGATGTCGGGCGGGTCGGGGCGGGTATCGCCAGACTCGGACCCGCCCCGCAGGTCGATATGGTCGCCCCGGACCCGTCCCATGCATTTTCGGGTCGGGTCGGGTCGACATGTGTGAGGTATAATTTATCATTTTAAATCTTAAATTCTAAATTCTATGTTACCGTATCCAAATTCAACTCCAAATTTAAATCATAAATTATTAAATTAACTCAAAATCCAAATATAAATCATCACTTTCATTAGAATAATTGTTATTTTGACTATGTGTTATATTATCCGTATAGTTTTATATAATATACATATATTAAATATATATGTAAAATGAAAACTCGGGTCGGATCGGGTCGGCGGGTCGCCGTGAACCCAAACCCGAACCCGCCCCGCGGGTCGGCGGGTCATCGGGTCGGGTATCCGCGGGTCGGCGGGTACCTGTGACCCGTTGCCATCCCTACATATCATATCATTAATTACCACTGACGGTGTGGTCTAGTTGTTGAGACTGTGACTCCCATGTGATTTGGTTCGGAATCACAAGTTTGAATCTCCCTAGTGCGATCTGATTAAAAATTATTTCGTTGGATCGTAGAAAGACTCTTCGAATTTGACCCTAACGGGTACACCTCATAACTATATTAAGTTGTTGCTGGTGCTAAGTTGACGCCATCAGTGCATGCGCTGATTGTTCAAATGTATAAGAAATTGAATACAAATGAACATCAAATTCGGACTACGTACTTATGGTCGTCACTAACTAGCCCATTCATTTTATTTCAGCAAAAAAAGCATATCATTAATTTGATGGTTCGGGCTAGCCATGAACCAAAGTATGTTGAAGTATAAAGACTAAATCACGTCTTCACCTATCACCTTAAGGTTTTAGGACAGTTGGTCAAGTGGTTAGTCTTAACTTTCACATGATGTTGAAGTATAAAGACTAAACCACGCCTTCACCTATCACCTTAAGGTTTTAGGACAGTTGGTCAAGTGGTTAGTCTAAACTTTCACATGGTATCAGAGCGCACAAGTTCGATGAATTGTACACTATATTTCATGGTTATATAGACGTATTTTAAAATATGATGATATATATTCTATAGAATAGGTGTGTGTGCAATGCATGCAGCCATAATATGTGTGCATCGGGGCTTAGAAAGAGTTGACTTTAATTTGGAAAATTAGCAGAGGGTATCCTATTCCTATTCACCACAAGAGAGGATCTAGTTGACTTTAATTTGGATTAGAAACCCTAATTAAGAGGGAAAAGGGAAGGAAAGTGAGGGTTTAATTTCGCATTAATGGTCAGAACAACAACATGCAAAATGCAGCAGCTTTTACAAGCAACCCTTCTAATTTTCACCGCTGTTTTCTGCATTTCGAAGCTACCCGCCATTCATTTCTATGTTTGACATTCATGGCTGGCATGCCCTAATTTCAGCTCCCATGCACGTGCATGCTTTCGCCCCACCTCTATATATTATTAATTGGCGTGAGGTTTTTCACTGGGCCTAGCTAAATAAACAAAGATAACATAGTGTTGTTGAGTGTGGTTTTGGGCCTAATATTCATAATTGAATAGAAAAAATAGTTGGCGAAAAAAAACCCTATTTTTTATTTTTTTAATCACCTAAAAGGAATGAGTTATTACTATAATGTTCGAGTTTTCAGTTTACATTATGTAGTTTTTTCTATTAGAGTTAGTGAATAATCAATGATATTGCCTAGGTAAGTATAAAGCGGTGTTGTTCCCTGCCAAATGCCGCCGACCGCCACAAAATGGGCCGGCCACCACCCCACGGCACCGGCCACCACCGCTTGAGCCCAAAAACCACCCCAATTGGTGGTGGTCGGCCCCAATTGAGGTGGCCACCACTAATTGGGGCCGGCCACCACCAATTGGGGTGGTTTTCGGCCCCAAGCGGTGGTGGCCGGTGCCGTGGGGTGGTGGCCGGTGCCGTGGGGTGGTGGCCGGCCCATTTCGTGGCGGTCGGCGGCCTTGGAGGTGGTGGGTGGTGGACGACGGCCTTGGACGGTGACTTGAGCAAACAATAGGGACTAAATTGTAAATATTAAATTTTAGAAATATAAATTTGATGACTAAATTGAACAAAATAAAAGTATTTAACGGTCAAACTAACTGTTGACTAACGAAAATACCAAAAACATACAACATCTCAAACATATGGCACCAAAAGCTCACAAAATAAAACATATGACACAAAAAACCTACACATGTGGCACCAAAATTAATTTCTTGCAACTTTGGAAGTAAATTAACTACCATATAGATTGGATCAGTTCTGAATTCCAGTTCAGAATTTCTATCATTCCGTCACATTAAACATAGTACAAGTGGAGATTAGTTTAAATATTAGAGATTAGTTTAAATATTAGGTAAGCATACTAGTACTGACCTCCCAAATGAGGCCCTCTAATAACACTAAAAAAACAAAAAAGAAATATGAATTTTTAGGGCTATACTGAACATAGTTGGAGGTTTAGGATAAAAACACTAAAGTACAGAGACTAGGAGGACAAATTTAGTCGTTTGACGTGCACGTTTCAGTTTAGCGGTTTCTGGTGGCTAAAACCTCCCCCTGGGCCTTGGTCTGAATCTGAAGTCTGAACTGAACCCGCCTCACGTGGCAATCAATCCGGTCATGGTCCAACTACATCTTCCTTTCTCTCCTTGCGTTCCTTTCAGACTTCTGCTGACAGCCGCCACCTACAAAAGCAAGCAACAAAGCAGAACCGCCGATGAGCTCAACTCTAAATTGATAACTCCGACAACCGATTCTTCTACTGAAGGAGGAGGAGACCTAGGGTAGCTTCATGGAGGCGCCGTCTTCATCGGCGTCAATTTCGTCTCCTGGTTCGATTTCGTTCTATGATTTTCTCGATAGAATGCGCCACCCTGCTTCTCTTGATCTCGTCCGATCGATTAAGAGGTTGGTGGTTACTGATTTCTCTGTCTTCTGTCCAGTGATTTCCTTTTCCATCTTCTGCGGTTTCAGTGTTTTAATTATTGCTCTAGTTAGGTTTATGCTACTGGTGTTCGTAACCGCCTGGCGATTCACCACTAGGGTATCTGAGCTTCAAATTCGTTGTATCTAGAATTATCTCTTGTTCCAATTCATCATTACTCTAGTTGTAGCTTATCATTGAGTAAAATTCAAGTAGTTAGCCTGTTAAAGCATCTGTATGTTCTTTTGTTCTGAAGTTAGATAAACCCAGATTATCCAGTAATAGCATCAGGCTTCATGTTGAGATGATTAACGATATGTTTAAGCATAATCGCCTTGGTAAATATTAAGCTGTCTCAGGGTGGTCTTCTTCTGCCTATTGTGTTCTTTGATTGTTTGAGAGTTGGAGAGGCAACCGAATCCATTCACATCACTAGAGTTTATAAGTCAGTCCTGTAGAATAATTGGTTTCAAGTGCTCTACTTCAGTCAAGTCTGATTTTAGCTCACTAGTGAATCAATTTTGTTTCACTGAATGCAGATTGCAGAAATAAATAGCTGATAATAGTCTTATGCTTTACAATAATTTTATGTTGACTGATTGTATGCAATTATCCATCAAAGAATGATCTTTAAATATCTATGTTTCAGCTTCACTGTATCATTTTCATTTTATGCCCCAAATCCGGAGAATGACGGCAAAAGGGTGCAGGAGTTCTTTTTGGCAATGGAAGAATCGATCAGGGATCATTCGCTATGGACAGGCGCCTCTGATGAGGAAATTGACTGCGCAATGGAGATAAAGTAACATTTTGTGGATTGTGAAGTCCACTTCAGCTTGTTTCATATCTAATTTTTTGCCCAGCTTCTGTTTTTCGTATCATTTGGCTATAGTAAGTAACATTCAAAAGTTAAATATGCCACTTCCATTTTACACGAGAAAGTAGCTTCTTTTAGGTGAACCATCGCTAACCCTTTTAGAAAGAAGTACACAAAGCACTGTTATCCACTTCTATAGAAATAATATGTTCAGGTCAGAAGCTTCATGCTTAGAACTAAATAAATGGCCCATATTTAAAGGCATAACTTATATCCGCAAACGTCATGTGAATAGTGCTGGAGATTGCTCTCCAAAGAGAATTTCGTGGGTGTTCACATGAGGGTAACATAAAAATATGAAATTTCACCTGAAAACGTAGATCGCGTCGCGGTCCTCCCATTGCCCATCTCATGGTTAATAACTCCCTATCCGCGATCTATTTGTCCTATATACAAGGTTTAGTTCCC
Organism: Clarkia xantiana subsp. parviflora; assembly: GCA_036873135.1. Lineage (NCBI taxonomy): Eukaryota > Viridiplantae > Streptophyta > Magnoliopsida > Myrtales > Onagraceae > Clarkia > Clarkia xantiana. The sequence goes on along the minus strand of JAPTYO010000004.1, from coordinate 48,484 downwards.
ATCGTTGAAGCATTTGTATGTAAACCTCTTCAGCTTGGAAAGTTTGACTCTTTTTTATCTCAGCACTTCAAGAAGTGGTATCAGGGATAAATAAAAGGTAGCAGAATGTCCATGTCAGTCTAAATGTATGATGCTGGCTCCATAGTGTTCTCTGGTTCATTGAATACATTTTCTGGATCATGTTGTATGGGAGAGTATGCTACTGAATAAATATGGAAGACACATCTTGTCTGGACAAAATCCATGCAGTTAATTTCAATTAGTCCATTGGCCAAAAAAGCAATTTCAATTAGTCCATATTTTTTACATTCTTACTGATTTGGATTTATATGCTGGTTGGATCAAGGCTAAAAATGCTGTAATTTTGACTATTTTGCAGGGTTTGGAGAAATATATCATGACAAAATTGTTTTCCCGCACATTTGCATGTATGCCTGAGGATTCTAAAATTGACAGGGAAATTGTAGAGAAAATTTCGCTGTTGCAGACCTTCTTGAAGCCGGAGCATCTGGACATACCAGCTGCTACTTTACGTAATGAAGCTTCATGGCTAGTAAGTTTCTCACTCTTCTCCCTCAAATATCCTGATAAGTTTATGCCTCAACTTTTGGATTTGTGGATTTCCTCTATTTCGCCACTACTAGTTATATCTTTTCATGACAGACAGCTCTGAACAGTAAGTAGCATGTTTCATATTCATATTCTCCTAGCTTGCAGAGAAGGAATTGCAGAAGATAAATGCATATAAGACTCCTCGTGAAAAGCTTTTATGCATAATGAATTGCTGCCGAGTGATTAACAACTTGCTTCTCAATTCATCTATGTCGGAGAACCATGTGCCTGCTGGGGCTGATGACTTCCTCCCAGTTCTTATCTATGTCACGATCAAGGCAAGCTTTTCTTGGTAATACATTTGACCATTAATGTTGCTTATTTTAGCACAAATAAACCCATCAATCAATGCTTTAAATTTTGAATGGATCTGTTGATTTTATCCTTAAATCTTCGTCTGTACAACCAATTACGCATGCATGATATGTTTAATTAATGTGACCTCTTTATGGGATTTATCGATATAGATTTGATCTCTCTTACTGTTCTTCACATACTCAACTAATATTTGTAATTTGGGTTGAACAGGCAAATCCTCCACAATTGCATTCGAACCTCAAGTTCATCCAATTATATCGGAGGCAAGAAAAACTCGTCTCTGAAGCAGCTTATTATTTCACAAACCTCGTATCAACCAAGTCATTTATTCTCGACCTAAATGCAAAGTCACTTTCTATCGATGAAATTGAGTTCGAGGAAAATATGCAAGAAGCTAAAGTAGCCAGCAAAGTGGCAGATGAAGCTTGTCAAACTCCAATAGATGAGATAGCAGCTCTCCATGGAAGAACAGAAGCGGGTTATTTATCAGTAACTGGAAATGAAAGATCTGCTGATGGTAAGTTCCATGTTTGTTTACATAGAAATATTTATTTAAGGGTTAAGAACCTAAAAATAGTCTAACTAAATGTCATGTTGTTAATCGTTGTCTTAAATTTAAAATATTGATATTCAGTGTCTAAATTATCAAATTTGTTGCTTTCCACTTTATGACTCAGTTTGATATTAAAATTGGTGTTTTAAGCAACAAAAAATGTTTACCACTTTTCCGAAATATTAGATGTGTTGTTCATAAAAAAATGGAAAATTAACAATATTATAGTTGTGAGTCTTGTGACGCTGCATATTAATATTAAATTTGGGTTAGCAATTAACAACACGATCTATAGTTGAGACTGCTTTTAGGTTCTTAACCTAATATTTAATTATCCCACATTAGATTTTTTTGAATATCACATTGAGTACAATGGCAGGAGGCATAAACTATCCATTCCATTCATGGAAGCAGAAGCTGGTGAATTAACAGTTCAAGATGTGGAGAAATTGTTGAAGTTGTATAAGGATATGGTTACAAGGTACAGCAACTTATCCACGGCTTATAAGCGACTCTCTCTATCGAAACCCGAATCAATTCCTGGAACAAACACGAGGTAAAACTCCTAAGTTCATCACAAAATACAGGTTTGATTTTGTTGTGCAAAGATTCTACGTGATTTCATTAAACTCTTTGCATTGACAGACACCGTTTCATTTCATACTGAAGATAACTTAGATAATCTAGTCCCTAATGCATTTACTTTTACATTGATTGTTAGCTACGGTACACAATATGTTAAAGTCAAGTTAGATCCAGAGCTTTTCCCACCAGTAGCCACCTTGCAAGAAGCTGTTGCTGATAATGGAACCACTACCCCTTCTGAGTCCTTGGAAGCTTTTTCACATTGTCTGCAAACAAACTGCGACGGATCGGGACCTGAGCTATCAATACCGGCACACCTAGTATGCTGCCATATCCCACATTCGTCGCACGCCAGCATCTTCTCCCCATCATCATCCTTCGCGCCACAAACACAGTCCACAATCCATGTCTCCACGCCTCTCTCCATCCTGAATCGGTTTAGGCCGTTCTTTGAAGGGCATCTGCCCCTGACTCGGATCGAATCACTCGAACCACTCGAACCACTCGAACCAAGGAGAAACTTCAAGGAGATAGACTTCTCTATGGTGCCGTACTCGGGTAGACTCTCAACTTGAAACCTCTTAAACATTACATAGATTTCTTGGAAGGTTTTGGTCACTTCGTCCACGAGGGCAGAGAATTTAGCATTTAGTGGCAGTACTATGAGTTCTGGAGGAATTACGGGCTCGTCTTTAGGGTGGTCAGCGAGCTCGACATGGCACCAGAGTCGGATCCCGGATGGATTCTTCTCAATCTTGTTTTTCGTATAGTCTCTCGTAAACTGCTTGCAGTCTAGAAGCTTTGCTGCGGAATTTAGAATGAGGTCTCTTGTTGCTTTAGGCCTGTAGTTCACCATGGTCTCCGGGTGGAGTAGAGAATCGTATAAGAACTTGAGATCATCGATAACTTGCTCTTTTGACAGTCCGGCTTCGCTTGGTACATTATACTGAGGCTCGACCCTGGAAAGATAAAGATACTTTACATTACCATAACGTAAAAGAGTGATTACTAATAACATCTGTGAGTGGGTGGCAATAGAATACCGGAACTCGACTCCACCAGAAGTCTTGCTATGACGAGTTTGGACCACCATACCGCTGGTGGGAATCGGTTTCCCTCCAAGGTGTTTAAGGCAACAATCGAGGAGCTCAGGTGAGGCGGATTTGAACATGGCAGCCTTCAGAGCCTGCCTTGAAACCCAACGGCCATCGCCAGACACAGCTCTTAGAACCTTTACTGTCAATGCCTCAACCCGTTCTATGTCTTCCTTGGTCCATGCAGAGAGCACCATGGAAGAAGATTGTTTTTCTCCATGGACAAGGTCTAACATGAAGGAGAAAAGGTCTCTCAGAGTGAGGAGCTCCTTCTCCGATATGGACTGGTAAAAACCGATCAGCGATTGGAACTTTGTGCGTGGTTTGCGGCACTGGAACATTAGTGTGGACAACGGCAGTGCAGCAAGAGTGTCAATTGCTCTGTTGTACGTGTCTAATGTAACGGCATAGCTACCTGCGCTAAACTCGTATCCCCAATTGCCGTACCATGAGTGGCCTTTGGTGATCGAGTGTAGCAATCGGTACTCCATTCCGTATTTCTTCGACACGTCCATGACAGTCACCTTCCTGTTGAATCAAAGAAAACAATATTATGAACGAAGAATTCATATGCACCATAGTTAAAAGGACGAAACAAACCTGACATGGAGTGTGTGGCACAACTTATCCCAGAAATTCATGATGTTCGTTCCGGTTAGGATCTTCGAGCCGCCTCCTCGGCCATTAAGAGTCAGGAGATGCCCGAATCCATTCGAGTGGATAACTCCGTGAAGGAGATGGGTGTTATCTTCAAACTGGGACTGTAACAAGTCCTCAAGATCATCCGATGTGGTTGCATAGTTGCACCATCTGCATCTAATCCATCAAAAACAACTTTTACTATCAGACAACTGTATTTCCGAAAAGATTGTCCACTAACACCAGACAGAAAGAGGCGAACAGCTTTGAAATAACCTTGAATCGGCCAGATGCAGTGAGTTTGCACATCGCGAACAAGGTCTCTGACCAGCTGCTCGGTTCGAATTCGTCTCATGAGCTCTGATTATGAAATGGTAACGCTTTCTGCAAACTGGATGGCCGCTCCAACCTTCAAACACATAAGAAATTCAATTCAATTGCGAAAATACAGTGTTATTACATTATTTTATGGCATTCTGCTTGATCTTCTCTTTGAATGTCAAATTCACTGGAAAATCGAGGGAATCTTCTCCGTAAAAACTCTCAATAAATTTAAGCAAGCTGCAGATAATGACACATTTGTTTCTTCCTAAGCTGTATTTCTATATTTAATTTTTTTTTTTTAAATGAAGAGTCTGGAAGTGTACACGCCAGTAGGTCAAACTCACCTACAACACGGCACTGGTTACAGTAAACGGATCTGGAACGCGTGACATCCTCCTCGACGATGTCCAGCGCGAGCGGAGCCGCCGAGGTGTCCTGATCTCCGACACGGAAGAAAATCTGCCATGCCACGATGGTGGAGAACAGCTCAGGGTGGAAAGTCATGCGAGCATAGCGCGAGAGGAAGCTCGACACTCTTAGTCGGAACGATTCCCCGGTCAGATCGTCGTCCCCGGCGGTAAAGCTCAGAAAATCGTGCAGATCGGCGGTGATTCTTCTCTTCATGCGTTTCACAGGCCTCCCGTATTCGCTCACTACCATGTCTACGGAGCGGCGGCGGCGATTACCAGCGGCGGCAAGAAAATCCGGTGAAAATTCTAAAAAAAGAAAAATCTATCTTAATGTACACAGATTTATATGATCACAAATTTACAGTGGAGGTATATATACAAATTTGAGGCGGAGATGGAAGCAGCGAATCTGCATGAACGGAGGAGGGAGGAAGGAGGCGGAGGAGGAGAGTGAAGTGAGAGAGAGGCGGTGTGACGCTTGAAAGTAGAGAGAGAAAGTGGTGAGGGTTTAATTAGGGTTTTCAGGCTTTCAGCTATATCCGCATTTATTTTTCTTTTTCCTTTTCAGTTTGCTTTATCTGTTCCGGTTCTACTTCTTAAAATAATAATAATAAGTTAATAACAATAAATAATATATGCACATTAAATCATTTTCCTTATGTTTTTTTTTTTTTCCATGGAAATGAAAATGGGCTACTATGATTTGTGAATGTGATGACTCCAAAGTTATTTCGTGCCGTTTGGGCTTTCTTACTTACAATTTTTTTTTTCAATTAATTTGTTTAGTAATAATTAACACATGCACTGGCCAGCCGTCTATTTTAATTAAGAGGTCGGCTTATTAAGCCAATTCTATTTGTTTGACGTGGAATATGAGACAAATGAAATTTGATATTTTAATCGAATTATCACGAGGTGACTTCCCAATTGACCAAATCTGAAATTTTGAAATTTTAAAGTCAAACTACATTGTAAAAATATGTTTTCTTAACCACTAAAGTCTAAATATCTAACATCGGTGGCAAAAAAAAAAAACTTTGTTGTTAGAGCATCACAATGGTTTTACATAAATTGTATTCGCTAAAGTTGCCACGTAGACATATATTTTATTATTAAAATTTTCAACAATCACCAATAAGATATTAGTATTAATTATAAAATAAATTAATGTATAATTAAAAATTGTTAAGTAATACATAATATATTTATTTAATAATGAATGTTTTATGTAAAAACATAAATTTACGTGTGGGTCCCATCTTTAAGAAATGTAGGGCTGGGCATGGTTCGGTTCTGGGCCGAACTGGTTCAAAACCGAATCGGATTTTAGGTTCAGTTGATTTTTTGTACTATGTAAGAACCGAACCAGATTTTAGGTCCTAGAACCAAACTTTAGCAAAACCGATTCTGAACCGGTTCGAACCGGTTTTGAACCTTTTTTTCATTTTTTTTTACTAAAATTCAAAATACACACCCAAGTTGATAATCCGTAAGCAATCCAAAAAATTTGCAAAATACAAACTATAAAGATAATTGATCGCATCAGAGTAGAGAGTATCAAAGCCTAAATTAGAAACAGTCTAAAATTATAAAAAAAAGTCAAATATTTAAAATATAAATATCGAGACTTTAAGCGACGTCAAGAGGCGTAGCTCAAACTTCAAAAGTGCAGCAAATCTCTGGTTAAAAATTTGTATATTAAGCGAGTTAATCTATCATATCAGTTACTATTTATGAGTTAAGTTTCGAGTTCAAAACTGAACTCAGTTGATTGTAGAACTGATCTGAGCTAACATAATATATAATAACTATATATAAGTAAACAAACCGGCTACGACCACCTATATATCCAATATGAACCAAACTCAAATAGTGAAGGATCTATCCTATGGGTGTAAACAAATCAAGCTACTCGTGAGCTTCTCGAGATCGGCTTGGTCAATATCCAAATTCGACTCACTAGAGTCGAGTCGATCTTTTCTGATATCGAGTCGAGTTCGAGTTCACTTGTACTCGACTCGAGAGGCTCGCGAGCCTAATCAAGTTTTTTTTTTTTGCCTATTCGAGTCGAGTTCGAGTTTGAGTTTTTCGAGCTTTACGTAATAATATTATATATGTATATATTGAGTCGATGAAGAGTTCGAGCTCGAGCCAAAAGCCTAATCGAGTCGAGTTCGACCTCGAGCTAATGTGCACCATTTATAATTTAATTGAATTTTTTTAACCTTATCGAGCCGAGTCAAGTCGAACTCAAAGATTTCAAGTATGGCACCGAGTCGAGCTCGAGCTTGAAAAATTAAGGCTCGGTCGAGTTCGAGGTGCCATTATATATATCGTACATTTTCCATATCGTACATTTTTTTATCTTGTGTATATATGTGTATATATATATATATCGTGTTCGTGTGAAATAAATTTGAGATGCATCTGTTTTGAATTTTGATCACTAACTATATAAGAGGAAGTACAAAATAAAATACGGATTCGTCTATTTTCTTTGAGTTACGATAGACATTCCGACTATCGGAATGTCGGAATACAAAGTCCTCTCACAGTGGCAAGCAAGTAATAAATACCAAGTTTGATGGCATTATTATATTATTACACAGTCGGAATCTTGTCGGATCCTAGTTATCAGAACGTATATCTTTTTCCATTTTCTTTTGGCGACACACTCGTCTCTCTAGTTAAGGAAAGACCGCGAAAAGCCGATAGTCAAGGAAGCAGAACAGAAAAGGTACCCCGCTCTTGACCTCTCGTTTTCCTAAAACCCTAAACCCCGCCTGCAACTCTCGACACCTCTGTTCGTAGAGCGATAATGGCAACATCTCTGGTGAAATCCGTCACGAAGACCCTGCGTGTTTCTCACCTTCCAACACTTCCCCTGAAATCGCTGTCCTACCTTCCAGCCTCTCTCCGTACGTTTGGCAGCAGAGCAGATTCCCTCGAGCATGCGCACGATGATGAGGTTCCAACTTCAGGGATCAGCCGCCCGCTCTCCGAAATTCTCAAGGAGCTCAACAAGAGAGTTCCCGATTCTCTAATCCGCACCCGCGTCGAAGATGGATTCTCCGCCAAATACATCCCTTGGTCTCTCTTCTTTCTTATATTGCGTTGCTCCTTTTTTGCTCTATAGGCTGTGCCAATATGTAAATGTGCAGCGTAGTTTCTAGCTTATGATTCTGTATATTGACTTGATTGAAGCTGATTGCTGGAAGATTCTTGCTCTTGCAGGCATATAGTGAATCGAATTATGAATTTACATGCGCCAGGTATTTAAAATTTTAAACTAGATAGTTTACTACATATCGATGCCATGAATAGCGTTTGATTTGTGGTCTCTGAGCGTTTTGCAGAGTGGTCTGGTGAAGTTCGGAGCATCACCTATTCTGCTGATGGAAAGTCGGTATCGGTTGTTTACCGTGTGACCCTTTACGGGACAGATGCTGAGGTACATTGCTAATCTGATTTTTAACTTTTGGTTTGCAGTTGCATATTGCATGATGATGTGTTGTCTTTGTGCATTATCTTTGGAGAAAAAAAGTTGATATCTCATGCAGTTACTTTCTCTTTGGTAGTCATTTATTTACTTGTTTGCTTGATCAAGATTCAGGTCATTCACTTAAAATGCATTTTTTTTCCAACACTGTCAAGTTAACTAGTTGATATCAACAAGTGATGCTTCTATAGTTAAAAAGGATCATAGCTCGTGACACTTTGTTGGATTTGTTAATCCATATTCCTTATTTACTTAAAACTTCAGTCTACTAGAAGAAGAAATCAAAATCTTTAGGTGAACTTACTGAGTTTGTTGGTTAGACAGTAATAGTTTAGTGCCCATCTGACTGCAGTTGCCCTGCTAGTTTTTTCTGAATATTCTCAATTGAAGGGCAGCTTACTGCTTTATCTAAACAAGAAAGTCCCTTGGACCTGTAATTTTGAGTTGTTGTGATATAAGTTGGTAGCCTGAGGAAATTTGCAGTTTAGAGCAACTGAGGTCACAGTATCTTATCATGTCCGTTTAGGATTCAACATATGTTCGTTTGATAATTGATCATCAAAAAGACATTGTCAGAGCTTTTTTAGGATGCCTTGATTTCCCTCCAAGTCTTTCCATTCTCAGTAAATTGGCCAATGTGTTAATTCCTTAGTGGGAACCAAGAAGGTTCACCTGTTTGGCCTCCTTCAGCCCTTTTTAGCTTGTGAAGAATGAACATCTATACAAAGGCTAGCTGACCAAGTCAGTAGCTTTTCTGTTCCATTTGAATTTTGAAACTACTGTTTAGCCAAATCAAAGTTCTGAACAACTTAGCCAACATCTTATACCATTCATTTTAGATAATAAAAGCTTTTCCACTCTTCTGAATCATTTTGTAAGTTTAAAAGGGTTTTCTCACTGTCATTTCTTCCGGTGATGATGCTGATATTAACTGTTTTGGCGCTGCATAACTGACATGCAGAGGCCGGTTTATCTATTGCTGCTTTTGATCTTCCTTTGATTTGTTACTGACTGCAAACATTAAACAAAGTGATCTTAACATGTTGCTCAGCCGATTTGAAAGTGAAAAGCATGTGTTAATGATAGGATTTCCCCTCTTTATAGAATTTTCTCAAGATCAAATCCTGACAAGAAGAACGTTTCAACCTTTCTTTACTTAGATGTTGCGAGTAAGAGCTTGTTCTCGATCGATTCCCATAACCAAGGGAACGTTCTTTCTAGTAGGTTTTGAGTTTGACTGAAAGCAGCCAAGTTTATGCCATTCCTATAAATCTATCTTGCTCTTCATTACTGATATTAATAGAACAGAAGCCATAACTTCGTAGACGTAGAGTTCACATTATCATTTATTAGGCACCAAGATGTTGAAATGTACAAAATAGGGAGAAATAATAAAATGCGGTGAGCGTGGATCGAACACGCGACCTTCAGATCTTCAGTCTGACGCTCTCCCAACTGAGCTATCCCCGCTTCATATAGATCATATCTTTTCTTATTCACCTCCTAGCCTTTGGAGTCTGGATATTCTTTTTATTGATTATTATTATCTTTGAGTACCAGAAAGCATGTTATGTTTGCTGCTACTTTCCTTTCTACATATGAGCTCAAGATAAAGACCACCATAGATCCAATCTACAGTTTTATGCAACCGTGTTTGAAATAATTGCGTTTGTTAATGAATAGATGTACAGGGAATCCACAGGCACTGCTGCAATTGATGAACCCGGGTATGGCGATCCAGTACAAAAGGCAGAAGCCATGGCATTCCGTCGAGCTTGTGCTCGGTTCGGCCTTGGATTGCATCTTTATCACGAAGACTTGCTTTAGTGCTGATTCTGGTAAGCAATTTTCTGTCATTGCATTTTGCTACTTGTTGGTGCTGACAGGGAACTGGTCTACAACACACTCTAGTCTATTGTCATGTGTGAATGAAATGAATATATCTTTGAACTTAGGTATATTCACTATGATAAGATATTTTTATATGTATAATAGATTAGATGTGGAGAAGGGAGTGGGACAGTAGAGGACAAGCAGGCATGTGTTAAGGTGACACCCACTGTCCCCTCACCCACTGTCTTTAGTCTATTATTGTCTGCTTCCTCCCTCTTGTGTTACATATTTCCCTAGTTGAATGAATGGATGATTTGGTTTAGTCCTTGTATATGAGGGAAATTGCACCATTGCACCTTCAGTTTTCATATTGGACATCTTTGCACTTAACTTATACATCTGTCATGACAATTGATTTCTGTTTGGTCAATTTTATCATGGGCTCCATCTTTTTCTATCTCAAATTTTGAATAAGGTATGCACTTTTTGACTGAGGAGACTGGATAGGGTGTGAAGCTACAATTTTAGAAGTTCAAAGGGCATAGTTCTTCATTGTGTAAAGTTAAGTTGCCAAGTGCAATTTGAGTATGATATATATACAGATTTTTTTTTTCTTGAAATAAATACAGATTTTTTTATCCTAAAAATAAATACAGATTGTATTATATAAACTGTGAGGTCAGGTCCAGACTCAAGGCAGGGAGGGAAGACAGTGAAATCTGGTGATGTTGCTTTTTCTGGTCAAAGTTGGAGACAGCTGCCTGTGTCAGCTGCCAGATAATTAGCAAACCCACATACTTGTAAAATATTAATAAAATATTAATAGCGCTGAACAAATTGTTAGCTCATGTTTCTTTTCGGACAAGTAGCTAGTTCATGTTTTTTTTTTAATGAATAAATAGTTAGTTATGTTCACTTTTTAATTATTATTTTTTGCCAAAATTGGCACGTAAACGATCTCTTTTAATATTACTGACATAAAATACGTATGTAATGATTTAGGCTAAATTAAGTACCTAAATTCAAAATCAAGTGACCATATTCAATAGTGAATAGGTCATAAGCATGTTGGTATGTTGGCCTATGTAATATTATAAGATGATTGGTTGTGGCATTTTAGTGATTGGTTATGGCATTTTGGTTATTTCGCATAATCATATGTCGTGCACGTGTCGATTCCGTTAAAAAATAACGAAAAAGTGAACATAAATTAATCGTTTGTCTACTTTGGAAAACTTGAGCCAGCTATTAAACTTGACCTGATATTTATACTTTTAAACAGGTCATTGCGAGGGGACGCCTTGAGGGATTTGGAACCTGAGATCTCGAAATCAATCTACACAAAAATAAACGTTTTTACCCACTAGACTATCATTGCTAGTGGTTATTATCTCATTATCATTATCCATTTATTAGTTCAAACATTATATTCAATTATACTATTAGTACAATTTTATACGATTATTATTATTACTTTTATAATAGTTTTATAATAAAAAAATAATAAAACTTTTTATAATTTATAATCTGCATATAGTATTTAATAGCATAGAAAGAATACGAGATACGACTCTACACGCAAGACAATATATTTACTATTTAGTCATTATTACCTTTACTAACATTAATTACTTTACATAATAATAATATGTTAAATACAAATTTTGGCACATAAGTTTATTAGTCAGGTAGGGATGAATTTTGCAAATCCAATTACGTAAACATCATCAGCAACTTAAAACCTGTTTATTGGCAAAAAAAAACTTAAAACCTGTTTACTCTAATCCACTAAAGTTTACACAATTCTGTCTTATGCTAAATAGTGATTTGGTCTTAATCATCAGTAGTACCAAACATTCAAAATTTCAATGCATCAATCAAAAAAAAAAAAATTTCAATGCAAATCTTTTAACGCGCCTGCTATTTTTAAATGGTTGACTTTAAACTTTGTCAACTCTTAATTCATGTAGAGACAACTAAAATCGGTTAATATTTCACGTTAATCATGGATTTACTCATTATATACGAAGATTATTTCAAGGACCGACGCTTAATTTTGTAATACCTCATATGCTTGTGTATCACATTGATTAGAAATAAGAGATTTTGAGTATTAATAAGCAAGATATTTACTATTCAAATCCAACTAGGATTCCTTTTTTTTTTTTTTTTTTTTTTTTTTTTTTTTTTCAGGATTCAAGTGAGGACAACTGACTCTGTTATAGGCTGAGCTGGGCTAAGTAAGGACAGTCGATCGGGTTTGGGGGCGTGATAAAGACATTATGCGGAAGAAAAGAAGGTAAGCAACGAAATATAGAGTTAATTATCAGATTTATAGTTGATGTTTGAGCAATCGAACAAATTATTAGACGAGTTTTTTTTTGGTTAGCAGCGTTGCTTAGTTATGATTTTGATTTTTCTTAAACAAAATCAGTCACATGATAAATAAAATAGCTTGCAGTTTTTTCAATTGTTTATAAATCAGCTAATTAGCAATTTGTTCAACTAGCGAAATATCAACTAATATTTTTTTAACTACTCAAACACCAACTATTAGTTTGCATTTCCTTTATTAGTCGTGTGCCAACACATGACCCATTACATCGAAACTAGATGGAAATCATAACATAGTTAACAATTTGTATAAATATCAAATTTAAAATGGTAAAATATTAAAAAAAAAAAAAAGAAGAAGTAGTTAAAGTAGTTATTTATTTGGGTTGTTTAACACCAACTAACAATTTTATAACCAACCCTTATATTATATTAAGGTAAAACATAATCAATTGATGTAAAAGTAATTTCAGATGGTGGCGGACCGTACAAGAACAAGAACAGACCTTGGACATGTACACGGATAAAAACTACCTCAGACCCGAAATAATATATGTAAAATGTTGATCTTATACTTAAACTAATATCATTTCATAAAATGTTAGTTATAATTTTTTTTTACTCCGACAGTTTTACGTGAAATTGAACTAATAATTTTTTCTTTTTGTAAAAAAAAAGAATGGATTAGTAGTGACGACTCTAAATCCATCCCACGTAATGTTCGAACTAGTGTAATAACTTTCTTATTAAAAATGATAATATGCTAAATTTTTTTTTTATATATTTACATTGTTTACGCAAGTTCGGACCGGGAACGTTAATTATAAAGTCCTCCCCAATTGGACATCTCTGACATGTTTCGATATCGGATCGCCCACAGGAAACACAACTCGCTTTACTAGGATCGTTCACGGGAAACACAACTCGCTTTACCTAGGGATGGGCACTGAACCGGTTCAGGCCGAACCGGTTCAGGCCGAACCGGTTCCGGACCGGACCGGAACTGTTTTAAACGGTCCGGTCCAATAATAACTAGGGTTTTTTTTTGGCTTAGGTTGGTCTAAAAAAAACTGGACTGGTTTGAACCGGTCCAGAACCGGTCCAGAACCGGTTTTGGACTGTTTTTTAAAAAAACAAGTTCTGGACCGGTTTTGTATGTCGGACCGGTTTTATCAATAAAAATCGGTCCAAAACCAGTCAAAACCAGTCAGAAACCGGTCAAAACCGGTCAGAAACCGGTCAAAAACTGGGTTTTTAAAAAAAAAAAAATCGGTCAAAATTTTTTTTTTTTTTTTTTACTAAAAAGCGGTTCAAAACCGGTCCGGTCCGGACTGGTTTATTGGACTGGTTTGGTATACCCCTTGGACTGGTTCCAATTTAGGGGTTATAAACCAGTTCAATTTGGACCGGTTCACTCCGAACCGGTTCCAAACGGTCCGGTTCCAGACCAGTTCCGAACCAGTCCGGCCGGACCGGTTTTTATGCCCAAGCCTAGCTTTACCGGTTAATCCAACCAACCTTTGTAATGCTAAATCACTACGTGATAAGTTGACTCGGGGTGCAGTTGACTTTTGACTATTTCCCGCGTGATTTCGCTCCCTTCCCCTTCCATCCAACCGCCTCCGAATTTCTCCGTCCCGTTTCTGCCACTACGCCCCTCCCCACCCCCCAACAGTTCCCGTTTGGTAATATCGCCATTAACCATAAAGTACAAGGGCATACCAGTCACTCCACATCCCCTTTAAATAATTCAAAGTACAAGAGAGGAGCACAATAATTCGAGCAAAACCACCCCCACATCCGTCAAGAGCGCGTGAGTCAGACACATCATGGTGGCTGCGTTAATGAAGCGGGCTGTGTGAGCGCACGCGTAATGAGGACGCGTGAGGATGTGCTGTCCCCACACCAAAAGTAACGTGGAGAGAGAAACACAGGAGTGGACTGCTGCTGTATATAATTCATAAATGGCTTTCTTCTTTTTCTTTCTTCTTCCATTCTCTCTCCTCAGCTTTTCTCTCTCAACATCCATCTGACCTAATTGTCTCTTCATATCAACACCACCAAATCCTAATCCAGCGACGTTCAATTCCTCACCTCGTTGATAGATAGATCTGTCGGATTAACTGATTCCTCTAGATCCTAGGTGGTCGGCCCTAGCAGCAGCCAGTGAAGGACCAGACCAGATTTTTCTAGATCATGACGCCAGCAGCAGTGACGGCAGGCGCTAACAATAACGCCGCAGGCGGCGGCGGCGGCGTGGCGGCGCAGCAATTTGGGGATACGACGTACACCAAGGTGTTCGTCGGAGGTCTAGCCTGGGAGACTCAGAAGGATACCATGAAGAAGTACTTCGAGCAGTTCGGCGAAATCCTGGAAGCTGTCGTCATCACCGACAAGGCCACCGGCCGGTCCAAGGGCTACGGATTCGTACGTCATTTCTGTCTCATACACGAAACTTCCTTTTCCTTCTCTAGATCTCTACGAATAGACGTCGGATCTGTCTGTCTGTTAAAAAGGACGGTTCCAATTAACGGTTCGATTTGTCGCAGGTAACTTTTAAGGAGGCGGAAGCGGCAATGCGAGCTTGCGTGGATGCGTCGCCGGTGATCGACGGTCGGAGGGCCAACTGCAACCTTGCTTCTTTGGGCGTTCAGAGATCCAAGCCTTCTACTCCAAAACTCGGTATATTATTATTAAGAAAATTGTCTAATCAACTTTTTTTTTTTTACCTTATTTGAAATTAATTAAAATAGAAATTTATTACTATTCTTATACACTTTTATTAGACGGCCTCGCTTTTACCTTTTGCTTTATTTTCCCGCCTTGTTATACTTATAACCAAGCTAGGTTTTACATACTTGCTTGCATAAAAAATCGTAAAATTTTGGAAACCCTTGTATATATGTGAATTTAAAAAAAAAAAAAAACAAGAAGATCAATGAATTACCAGCATATGATTATTATTGTCCACGTACGTGTGTATTCAATGTGGTTCAACCATGTTATTGTTGTTGTTAGGTTAATGTACTCAAATTTAATCAATTAGGTGAGTTACTTGCATTTATATATGTTCCGAACAGCTCCGACCATCAAATCCTGACAATTTACGATCTGGTTTCATATGCATTAAGGATGGTTGTGTTGGTTCTTTTTTCTTTATTGGTATTAGCAATATAGCATATGAAACAAGGCGAACTACATTTATATTGTTGAAATATAAAGATTAAACCACATTTTATATATCATTATAAGATTTTAGAATAGTTGGTCAAATTCTCATTCTTTAATTTTAGATAGTATTAGAGGCAATGTGAAGTGATGGATTGGGGAGTTTTATGATATAATGTGATCTGCAGGCGGCGGCGGAGGAAGGAGCTTTAGGGTGATGAGCGGCGGAGGGTTTCATGGAGGAGCAGCTTTTCCGTCAGCAGCAACCTTCCCTCATTATGCCATCCAACAAGGCATCCCCTTTAATCTGTATGGGTAATATATATTTACTATATCTATATATGCATGTGCATTGCCAACTCATATCCAACCATCTCTTTTAAAACAAGCTAGCTAGCTAGTTAGGGTTAATTATTCATCATCCTCCATTATTCTCTCTTTATTTTCTAAGGAAAAGAAAATAGGTTAGTCAATCCTAAACTTATCTTGCTTCGTATTGTTTTTGAGAGCATATCATTTATTTAAACAATCAGTATATACAGAGACCCCATCAAATATAATACTTCTAGCAGCCTAGTATAACCAATAAATTGCTCTCATTAGTTTATCATATATTTGAAGAGCCGACACATACATAGACCCTGTAAATGTAGCACCACAAAAAACTTAGTATATACACGTCCCTTAAGTCCATAGTGTTCATTTTTCCAAGTAAATGATTTTTTTTTTTTTTTATCAAAGTACCCAAGAGGATTCGAACTCCAACCTCAAAACAAGCCACATAAACCATGTAACAATGGCGTGGTGGTTCAGCGCTTCATTCCTTAACCAGAGGTTAGTAGTTCAATTCCCACTAGCGACCATGAGAATGGAAAATTGTGTTCATGGTCAGCATTTTACCCTTACGGGTTGACCGGTGCGAGTGGAACTCAAGTATGCTACGAGTGTTGCCCTCCTGATGAGGGCCCCTATAACCACCCCGCAAGAAAAAAAAAAAAAACCCACCTAGATTTGAGCGCTTTCAAATACTAGATTAGCACTAATAGTGGTTCCATCATTCTCTATGGTCAAATGTCATGTGTAGAGAGAGAGTGAAGAGGAACCCACATATACACCAGAGAGACAACTCATATAAGCACAGCTTTATTCTCTTGATCATTCCTTTAAAGACTGACTGACAAACAACACTTGCATTATTATTCCTTTTACAGTTACATCCTCCCCCATGCACGCTTAAACTTTACTCTCCCCATTTTCATGAAATCTCTGCCCTAATTATACTATACACTACACAATAATGCATGTCTCTGTCAGTAATTAATTAACTCTCGACAAAATACTAAACCCTACATAATGTCTGTCTCCTTAATGAATCATTACCACCCTCATAATTATTTGGGTTGAAGGTACTTTTCATACCACATGTTTGACCGAATGTGGCTTTTAGTACTGAATGTTTATTTTTGTATACTTTTGGTACCAAACGTTTGAAAAAATGTGGCTTTTAGTGCATCCGTTAGTTAGCAGTTAGTTTTGGCCGTTAAATGACATGTGCAAGTCACGTGATCGACTCTAAACTTTTAATTTTGTTCAATATAGTCCCTCAAATATATTCATAATTTTTATTTTGTTTAACTTAGTCATAACACTTCAAATCGGACCCAATTAAACCAATCGAATTCGATTGACATAGCCCCATTTGGGTCAAATTTACCCAATTGGGGATAGGTCCCAATTGGGTTTGATTCTGAAGTTTTAGGACTAAATTAAACAAAATAAAAGTTATGAATATATTTGAGGGACTAAATTGAACAAAATTAAAAGTTTAGAGTCGATCACGTGACTTGCACATGTCATTTAACGGCCAAAACTAACGGCCAACTAACGGATGTACCAAAAGCCACATTTTTTCAAACGTTTGGTACTAAAAGTATACAAAACTAAACATCCAGTACTAAAAACTACATTCGGTCAAACAGTGGTATGAAAAGTACCTTTAACCCTAATTATTTTACAACCACTCAATTATAAATCTTCATTTCTCGTAGCTAACAGCCACGTGATGCATTTTAACGTGATATGTGCTATTCAACATACATTGCATTACATGAATATTACATGTGCCACATTTAATTATCATGTTTTAATAAAAGAAAATCAACAAAATCCTTATATATGTAAGTTTTGTGTTGATGAAATTAATTATTTTCAGGTATTCTGCTGCCTACTCGCCAGATTACAGTTATCCCACGGTTCGTACGGTGCTCATCTCTTTCTTTAGCTTTTTCTGAAACATTCACTTTCAGATTATCATTGGATGCTGTTGAAAACATCAGCTTTTTCAACCTTTGACCCAGCCAAAAGGGAATCTCGATGCCCGACATCTTCCCTATGCTGTCCATCTTAGGTGGTAGATGTAGTCTATATATATATATATAATATAATAATAGGGTAGGGATCGGGTAAATTGAATTAATTTATTCAAACTACATTTTTCAACAATTAACTCAAACACATCGCGATTTATAAAAAAAAATATTTTTGTTTTTTGAAAATTGATTCATTTTCTCACATAATTTAATAGTTAAAAAATATAATTTAAATAAACTTAACATCATTTTAATCGATCTCATTATAATATACAAAAGTGTCTAAATGGTAATAATTTGGAAAATGAAAACATATGAGAAGTTGGAAAAATCACCCAAATACCCAGTATTTGAAACTCAAACACAAAAATAAGGGGAATTTTCGTCCAAAACTTAAAATAACCAATGACTCATCTCCCAGATGCGCCATTTAGGACACATCTGGGAGATGCGCCATTTTCCCTGGTGGGGTTAACGGTTAAATTTTTGACCGTTAACCCAATTTTAACTCAACGGTCAAAAATTTGACCGTTGAGTCAAAAGGCGCATCTGAGAGATGCGTCATTTATCCCGCATCTCTCAGATGCGGCATTTTGGTTAACGGTAAAAAATTTGACAGTTAACCCCACTGGGCAAAATGACGCTTCTCCCAAATGCGCCCTAAATGGCACATCTGAGAGAGGAGCAATTGGCTATTTTGAGTTTCAGACGAAAATTCCCCTTATTTTTGTGTTTGAGTTTCAAATACTGGGTATTTGGGTGATTTTTCCTGAGAAGTTTAAGGACTACAAATATGAATGCAGATCAAGTGCACCGCTCTTTTTATTTTAGATAGCGCCTCATTATTGAGATCTTGATACGTATTTTTATATTTATTTATATTGTTCATCAATTTAATAGGTTTTTTTTTTAAAAAAAATACATAAAATTAAATATATAAATACACGTGTCAAGATTCGCAACCGTGAGATATGATTTGAGGAAGAAAAAAAATAAGACATGTGATTTGAAATTCGTTAAATATGTGACTTTGAGAAGAATAATGGACAAGAATTCTCCACTTAGTGATGAAATAGAAAAATGGAATTTACCCCCAAAAAGGTAGAATAATGGAGTTTATGTTAACGCCATTTTTTTTGCCACGTCTTCTTCATGTATCTAATAACCAATTGAGTGGTCACTACAGAACTACTATGGCCTTTACGGAGGAGCGACGACCCAATACGCTATGTACAGCAGCAGCAGCCTGATGAACGGCGGAGCCGCCGCTTTCTACCCAGCCGCCTATCACCACTCTCACACCGCCGCCCACAGTCACCACTTAGGCGATTCCGGCAACAACTTCAGTACATCTGCAGCCGCCCAGAACTTCGGCGTTCAATATCCGCACCCTCTCTTCCCTTACTCCGCCCTCAGTTCCAACAATGCAGCTAGCTACCAACACTACGCGCCGCCGATGTCTCTTGCTCCTTCTCCAGCTCTTCAGTCTGGTAATTCCCGAATACAGTCTTATTATTGCGTTATATTTAAAAAAAATGAGTCATTTTTTTTATCAGCAGAGCAATTTATATTAATTTTTGCATTTGGAGGTGATATAATATCGAACACATAGTAATATACTATATTTTAATATAAACTATAATGATTCATTTTTCACTATCATGTTAAATGCATGATTAACCATGCAATATAATGTAACGGTTTAAAGTTTTATATTTTAATTAAAGGTTAGAATTCAAATTCAGATAAATATTAAGAATTGAAAAATATTCATGCTCAGCCAGTGTTATCAGAACCGGACCGGACCGGCGGTCCGACCGCGGTCGGGCCGGAACCGGACCCCTCACCGGTCCGGTTTGCTTATTTCCGGAGGATGTAAGCGAACCCGGTTCTGAAGTCCGGTTTTCACCGAACTGGCCGGTTTTGGGCGAACCGGGCGGTTCACCGGTTCGCCGGTTCGGACTCTTTTCATTAAAAAAAATTAAAAATTTTTTTTTTAGGGTAAACTTATAGAGAGGCAGGCCCCGATCCGGACTAAAACCTACAGAAGGGTTAACTTACAAAGAGGATATGCAAATTTGCATTTTTTTACTAAAACCGGTCGGACCCGGTTCGGACCGGGTCCGACCGGCCGAACCGGGAACCGGTGGCCCTGCCGGTTCAGGCCCCGGTCCGGTTCTGATAACACTGTGCTCAGCATAGGCTGCCAAAAATAAAAAATTAACATTTTAACTAATTTTTTAGTATCTATTTTTTTTTTTTAATTTCGGTATTTGCTTTTAATTCAAGTATTGTGATGAACAGAATTTATGCTTGTCCTAATTGTAGGCATACATAAATACAACAGTGTCTTAGGTTGTTACTAATATCCTTGACAGTGTGCTTTGGTGTTCAACAGGCGTGACAATGGCGATGGCTATGGCTGCACCCATTCCGCACCGCTAAAGAGGTCGATTTCTCTGATCCATCGATCCCCTGAAAAATCCTAAACCGTCGTCGTTTTGCATCTCTTTCTCCCACAAACCTCTGTCCCTAACCATGGTTTCTCTGTCCCTGTCTCTCTGTCGGTCGGTTTGACCAAGGCACGTGCTCAACGCATGGCGCCGCCTTCTTCCATCATGGTACCATCATCCATGCATCCTTCTCCTTGCATATTTTTTAGAACAAGGATTCATATTTTTAAAAACCACAACACATGTGGCGGTTAAACATCACCAAATTCCAGAGTCTATACTGAGGAAGATAGTCTCTAGGGTTGGGGGTAAAAAAGGAATTAAGCAAAATTAGGGTAAGGCTTTGGGAAATGCCAGTAATAATAAGAAGAAAAGAGAACCCATGTAAATTTGGAAAAATACTGCTGCAAATTTCCCATTGTGTCCTCCTGATAATGTAGACACACTAATCAGGCGAACCTCGGACTAAACAAACAGGTCACCTAGGACAACATGACCGGGCGGGGCGTGCCCAGATTTTGTTCCTTGACGCGTAGCGGCTAGGTCGGGTTAGGAGTAGTGAAGTAGCTAGTGAGGACACTTGGTAGTTATTATAGTTAGGTAATTAATGGTTGATTAATCTTGTTTTAATGAATTAGTCATCCCTTAGGGAAAGGGAGTAAGTAGTTAGTTTGTTTATTATAGCCTCATAGCAAGGTAATATACTGGCTAATTAGATGTTGTGCATTTAGGGTAGTTAGCTAGCTAGATAGATTCTGCAAAGTATTGAGGTTTCCTCTAATGGTGTAGTGGAGTTCCTCAAAGCATCTGCATACAAACCCTAGGGATATTTTTGGAATTCCCTAAGGTTTCCTTCTTTCATTCCTTCTTCTTCAACCATGGTTAGGACTTGGGTTTTTTCTCAGCTTATGCAAATCTTTTCCTCTCTGTTGTTATTATCAGTATTATATCAAGTTCCTTTATTAAGTACAAGAAGACTGTTGCTGTTATTATTTTGGACTACTGTTTTGTTTAAGTAGGATGCAATGTAATGTAATGTAGAAGTTACAAAAAGATCTATCCTTCATCCATGGTGGATGAGGTTGATCTATTTTGTATTGTTTCTCTGTTTCTAAATTTGGACCATTTCAGCTTCTTATTATTATTATTATTATTATTATTATTATTATATATATTCGGTTAAAAATCTAAAAATTGTCCCAAATATAAGAGCAGGTTTTAATCATTGTCATAGATTTAAAATGTTGATATTCAGTGTGCTAACGATTAAATTTGTTGTTTGCCACTCTTTGTCGATTGATTTTGGTGTTAAAATTGCCGTTTTAAGCAAAAAAATATATTATTTTTCACTTTCCTGATTTATCAGATTCGTTAATGGTTTGGGCCATATTCCATCAATTTTAAGAGAAAAAAAAATGTGAATCAACAAATTTGATAATTGCGACACCAAATATCAACATTTTAAATATGAAACAATGATTAGCAATCTATATAACTTATAATTAAGACTTTTTTTTTTTTGAATCTTAACAAAGCTTTTATTATATGTTCAGTTCTTTATATTTATTAGTTGCTCGGTCTATTTATTGTTACGGAGTAGCCTTATTCGTAAGGAGCATTTTGTTGCATAAACGTTATGCACATTTGTCAATGTTTGTTGCATGTGAGGTATTACGAGGACATGTATCAGGTTTGCAAATTGAAGATCCAACATTACATGGAGACTTCTCAGTATAACAGCAGAACAGTTTTTGTTTCATACAAATTCAATCACACTTGTCTTGTTAGTGTTACTCATTCACACACCGAGGTAAGGTTTCTTGCTGATCACACAAAGAGAAACAACATGTTTTTGTTTTCATTAGCAACGTGACATATATTTATGACTGCTTTTAGGTTCTTAACCCCGAATTGAGATGAATTTTACAAATACATGATAAATAACGCCTCAAAAGATTATATTACTGAGATCAACAAAAACCTGACAAACATATAAACACACATTGTCGCAATGAAGCCATGAACTGCTGACTATGTCTTTTCATCGCATGCAGTCAGTATGAAGACAAATTGTTAACCAGATTATGAACAGAACTGCACATACTGCAGCATCGATAGCAAGAACAATCCGTACCTGGCGACACCATTTCTTTCTACTACTTTGAGAATTCGACGATGATCTATTTTTCACCGAACCCGAATCTTTCTGCAATGAAGAATTCTGACTCGATGACGACTCAGTTCTAACTCCTCGATCGGTCGATCTACGATGCTCCTCCATTTCAATGTCCCTCACCACAACAACGTGGTCCTTGTTCTTCTTCTTGTCATGATTGTTGTTCCGACCCAACAACGGCGCTTTTGTGGAGGTAGTAGCTTCGACTTGTTGCCCATTGTTGATTGGAGATGGAGAAAGGGTTCTATTATCCAATGCTCTAATATCAACTGGCCAATCAAGCGATGTCTGTTCCAACGATGTTATCAAACGACGAATCACAGGTGCTAGTTTTTCCTGCAAGGCAGTGGCATTGATACGTGATATGTTTCCTTTTGAAACTTTTCGAGCAACCTTCTTGAATTCATCCTTTAAACTTGCCAGAAACTGCAGAACTCCATGCCTGTTGAAACCATCATCAAAGATTGCAAAATAAACACAGGCCTCTTCGATTAGAAACCCGAATATTCTTCCATTGTATGTCTCAAAGTACCACGAGTGGAACTGAGGGGTCTTTTCGATGCACAAGGCAGCCAAATCCTCGATTTCACGGTTTCCTCCACTGTATGAAGATAGAACTCGATTCCCCCTCCACACGCAGCAGTAATGTACAGTTTTCTGAATCGATCCCATGATCAAAACTGCGAAATTCTTCCAGTCTGCAACTCTTATGAACAAAATCAAAGAAAGATCCGACTGTGAAATCTCAGTTCTTATAGTCAGATCAAACTATAGTATTACTAATGCAGCCAAAACCCCAAATCTGGAAAAGCCTTTTGATCGTTCTCCCTCAATTCAACCAAGACGGGGTGAATTTCCCTCCAATTGGCTCAAATTAATAACCAGATCAGCCAATCAGCACGATTAATCTAGTTTAGGAGATGAAAAATCGCGAATTAACAGAAAAAAACTGCAAAAATTGGAGGAAGCGCCAAGTAAAAGAAATTCGAAGTGAATCAGACCAAAGAAATCAAGCTTGATTACAGGAATTAGAAGGAAAATTAAAGAGACGGAGAGATGAAGTTGATTGCAGACCTTTCTTTCATGCCGCCTCCATACGGATTTCCAGATGGGAGCCGGAGAGATAGTTAGTAAGGTCAAATTCCTCCAACACAAGGAGGAAGCGGCAAAATCGTGCAGAGTAGAGACTCCGTCAACGGTGGCGAGTCCAACAACCAGATGACAGGTCCACAGTGGGGTTGTTGATGATGATAATGGTGAAGTAGTGATGGTGACTCCGACGCGAGGAGAGGAGACGGAGAGAAGAAAGTCAATGGTCGTTTCGGGTACCTACTCGGGTCGGTCCGGACAGGACTGGTTTCGGTCTAAAGTAAGATCAATTTTATTTTACTGATTTATACTAAAAGAATTGGTCAACTAAAAATCTGTTCAACATTTACCTATGTTAAAATTAGGTGTTTGAAGTTTGAAATGTTAAAATGGACAGTCCCATGTTTCATTTTTGTTGAAATTTGGTGTCTCTGCGCGTCTTTTCATCTCCATTCAATCATATTCATCAACCCACCAACTCACTCATAATCCATCACTCTTTACTCTTCAGAAAATCGTCAAATTTCACCTAAAAATTGAACATTAAAAAAAGTTTCTAGAATAGTGGTGTGGAGCCATATTCCAAGGACGACAGAGCGAGATTTACTTGCCCGGATGTGACCAACTTCTTAATCGACGGTCCTGACAAGATGACGAAAATGGAGTGTGTATGGAAGCTCGAATTGACAGACGGTTTCGTCGGAATTGATATCTCTAAAGTAATCACACCGAGACACCACATTTTAGCAAAATTGAAACCTTGGACACTGCAGTTTAACATTTGAAACTTTAGACACTTAATTTTAACATAAGGTAAACATTTTACAGTTTTTTAGTTATTATCGCTTCGTCTTGTCATAAACTTGTATGTATGTACTTCGGAATCCCATACTGTTGGATAAGGTGTCGGGCCAAATCTTCAATTACTCCACCTTGGACCAACACCTCCAATCATTTTTTCCCTGCAAGGTAAAATCAACATTAGCACCAACACAAACCCCTAAACAACAAAAAAAAAAGTTTTATCAAAATGCAGTCGAATTTACAGCTTTCGGATCAGATATATCGAGATTTATACAACAGTTGAGATCTGATTAAGTTTATCCCTAAAAAAATCTGATTCATTCTCTCTCCTGATCTAATACTGTAAATTCGAATATATTTACAGTCGATTGATTGCATTTCTTCTGCAGCTCTGATGCAAGTGCCTCAGGATCCACCAACAACGTTTCCAAACCCGACAATCTCGTAATCTTCTTATTACCCCGCCTCCGCTCCGTCATTATCTGAATTTCCTTGAGACCGCCTTTACGAACAACCGAATCATCTCCTCTCAACACAACGTGATGTGCCTGCATCTGTCCAACAAAACTCGACCCTAAATCTTTCTTGTGGATTTCAGCAGGGTACGACGTGCCCTTCTTAATCGCCCCTTTAAAAAGGGCATCACACAGGATAGCGTATAGCGTCCAAAACCACAACAGACTTGTTTGTCGGCTTAACCAGGTTTTGTTGTTCTACATACCTAAAAGCAACATCGAAAGCTTCTGAGGCTGTATATAGTTGTCCCTTGTCAGCTCCAGTAGCAGCAAAAATGGCATTGACATTGACACTTGATTTATAGACCTCGAGAGTTTTCTGCGTCTTATTTTCCCGTGCAGAAGTCTCAGTATTGCATCAGATTTTGCAGCAGCAGCCTTCTTTTCCGGCCTGAAAGATGAGTATTCAGGGCTAATTCGGTTTACACCCGTTAACATAACTTCCTTTTTGTGCTTATCCTCCTTTACAGAAATCTGCATAAATAAACTTCTTAATCAATACATACATAAAAGGATGCAGTACTTTTCCATTGTAGGTATGATCTGTAGTAAATTATTCACCAATCCGGCAGCTGCTTTTGCAGGTAACCACTTGGAGAGTTTCTTGTGCGAAGACTTCTTAATATCCAGCGTAACACCAGAATGTCTGCAAGGTAAAGTATGACCAGACCTGCACGGACCAAAATATTTAGCCTCCTATTTTGTTAACTAGAAAATTGGATTCATCAATAACCTGGAGAGGTCTGAAGTTTGGCCCTTGTGAATTTGAGAGGTCATAACAAATGTCTGAAGTTTCGACTTGTAGATAATAGAGGTCTCCGTTAGTTTTTTCCGTTAAAACTGACGGAAGTTGGTCATGTGCATTGCATGTGACCAGAAATAAAAAAATTCCAAAAATACCCTTCTTGCATCTCACATGATTCAATGAAAAGACGAAAATGCCCTTAAGGCCACCACCCAACTCCAGCCACCACCACGGCTCCGGCCGGCCACTACCCAACTCCGGCGACCACCACCCTCTCCGGCGACCACCACCCTCTCCGGCCGGCCACCACCCTCTCCGACGACCGCCACCACGGCCCCAATTGGGCCCAAATCGGAGCCACCGGCCCCGATTGGGCCCAAATCGGAGCTATGTGGCTCCGATTTGGGGCCACAGAGCTCCAAATCGGAGCTCTGTGGCTCCGATCTGGGGCCACAGAGCTCCGATTTGGAGCTCTGTGTTTGGAGCTCTGTGGCTCCGATCTGGGGCCACAGAGCTCCGATTTGGAGCTCTGTGGCCCCAAATCGGAGCCACCGAGCTCCGATCGGAGCTTTGTGGCTCCGATTTGGGCCCAATCGGGGCCGGTGGCTCCGATTTGGGCCCAATTGAGGCCGTGGTGGCGGTCGTCAGAGAGGGTGGTGGCCGGCCGGAGAGGGTGGTGGTCGCCGGAGAGAGTGGTGGTCGCCGGAGAGGGTGGTGGCCGGCCGGAGCCGTGGTGGTGGTCGGAGTTGGGTTAGGTTTAAATTATGGACAGGGGTATTTTTGTCATTTCATCTTTATATTAATTAAACTTTTTATTAATTCAAATATTACAAAAGGGTATTTTTGACATTTCACACGGTTCTGTTAAATTTGACAGAAAATTTGGACGGAAAACCTAAAAATCACAAAGTCCAAACTTCAGACCTCAGTTATCACCATTTCAATCTTCAGACCTCTCAAATTAACAAGGGCCAAACTTCAGACCTCTCCCGGGTTATTGACCCAATCAAACCCTTTATTATAAGTGAGTTACCATAGCATACTTCCCGGCATAGGGAGGTCTTTGTCCTTGACAGTGGTGTGCAAAGCTTGTAGTAAACATTTGTCTAGCAGCGCATCAACATCCTCGATGCTCATCTGCGATTGCTCCTCAGCATCGGTGATATTCAATTGACCAACATCTGCTGCTACCTGCTCCTGATGATCATCATTAGGATCTGAACTGGGTTTAGCTTCTAACTTCAAACTAATATCACCCTCTTCGTTTTCAGCCACATTGTGCAGATCACTTTCACAGTGATCAGAAGCTTGACAATTATGTAAAAACGCAGGATCCTCAAATACTGCATCCCCTAAAAACTCTGCATTTGGCACGAACCGCCCTTCTGCTGCTTCCCTGATGCAAAATTTATTATTACAAATGAAACATTAATCAATTCAAGTTTCAAAATTTGTTCCATGTTATTACCAAAGCAAGTTCCATATAAATCACCCCATTCATTAGAATAATTGTTATTTTGACTATGTGTTATATTACCCGTATAGTTTTATATAATATACATATATTAAATATATATGTAAAATGAAAGCTCGGGTCGGCGGGTCGCCGTGAAACCAAACCCGAACCCGCGGGTCGGCGGGTCATTGGGTCAAAATCGGGTCAGGTACCCGCGGGTCGGCGGGTACCCTTGACCCGTTGCCATCCCTAGACTCGGCAGCTACACCAAACCTAGAAAAAGAAGAACCAACTTTCATGGGCCAAGGACCCGAACCGTCAAAATTCTTGAAGATGTAGGCTTGGTTAGTTGGTTCGGTTTTATCTTTGTCAAACTCGATTCGACTCATTTTACTCGAATTCAAGCTCGAATACGGCTGAGTTTTGATTCTTTTAATTCGTGATCTGTGTCATACTCGACGATTCGATCTTAACTCGCGCGACTTGCCAATATTAATTTTTTTTAATTAAATGATAAATACATCTTTAACTCGAACTCAATTATCTAGATTTTAAATTTTTAATCTTACTTTATGGAGCCCAACAGGAACAAAACCTATTTTACGCACCAAAATCAC
Organism: Clarkia xantiana subsp. parviflora; assembly: GCA_036873135.1. Classification (NCBI taxonomy): domain Eukaryota; kingdom Viridiplantae; phylum Streptophyta; class Magnoliopsida; order Myrtales; family Onagraceae; genus Clarkia; species Clarkia xantiana. Next base: position 20,891 of record JAPTYO010000004.1, on the reverse strand, counting down.
AACTCTTGAATTTGGATTGAATCACTAAACCCTTAAACCCGACTCAGTTCCCGCCGGCGTTCACTTTCATCACCGGAAGCCAGAAAGGAAAAAGTCTCTGTTTCAAAAATCCTAGTTCTGTCCTACCTTGAAGTAAATGGAAACGGTAACGCAAGAGACTCGCGACAACGCTACGGCGGAGGAAAAACCAGTGGAAGAATCGGCCGCACTGAATGGAGCTGAAGGTGATATTGTTGACGATGATGACGATAATCTGTCATGGTCGTCTGATTCTGAAATAGCAGAAGCTTTGGATTGGTTAGACCTCAAGGACGATAATGCAGCACTGGGTGGGTCCTTCGCTCCTAGCGCCCGCCGTCCCAATGCTCATGGTGGCCTTCATTCCCGTCCTAATTCTTCGGCCCTTCAACCAGTCTCTAATCGTAGCCAGAAGCTAACCAACCACATCCGTGCTTCTCCTTTGGAGGTTCGTGTTTCTGCAATTTCTGCTTCAACTTACTAAATAACTAACCTTTATCATTTAATTATGGAAAATCTTGACGCAATAATCATGGTAGTAGTATTTCGTGTGATTGTTAAGCTTTATTTGTTTACTGATCAAACTTCACTACTTATCCAGCTGAAACTGAACGGCTTCTCGGTTATTTTGTGTAGGAATGGGAAGGAAGAGTTAGTGTTGGTATGTCTAGCTCTGTTACGGCTTCGATTAGAGATAGTGTTCGAAGTTCGGCAATTGGCAAGACCAGAACGCATGATAAAGCAGACCGAGCAACTGTTGAGCTGGTAAAGAACTTTCCTTGGTACTCAGTAGAACTTTTCTCTAATCGTTTGCTGTTTCAGTCAGGATTTTTCTTCCGAGGATTGATTTCTTGGAACATTTGTGTATGATTGTGTTGAAATCTACCATTATTTTGTTGGTATGATTTGGAAAAGATTTGATGTTAGTGTTACGCTGCCTCTGCTTTTAAGTATCATCATAATTAGCTTAATTCAGTTATCAGTTGTCACTTCATCAACATAGTTTGATGCTTCGATCCAAATCGTGATTTTCCATTAGTCTCACAATGATTTTATCACCTTCAATTTTTCTCTTTTTTCTCTTTTCTCTCTTTTCAGGCAGCATGTTATTTTGCAACCTACTTCAGTAATCTATCTGGTCATCCTTAAGAACAGTAAACAGTTTCTTGTAAAATTGGAGGCAGAATGACTAGTAGTTATATAGTATCTTTTTCAGGTTTAATGTTTCTAACTTATTATTACCAACACGGCATGTCCATCTTAAGGCTTCTGTAGATTTTAATATCATTAGAAATTTGACATAGATACTATGTAGCTCTTACGATTCTTTTTTGCTGTGTAGGCCCTTGATGATAGAACACGGATGGTTCTTTTCAAAATGCTCAATCGTGGAGTGTTTCATGACATAAATGGTTGCATCTCAACAGGAAAAGAGGTAAGTGGACTGAGGAGTTTGATACTATGAGTTCTTATTTGTAAGAAGAGACTGTTGCTCTGATATACTAGTTTCTTTGGCTTTTGACAGGCAAATGTATATCATGCAACTAAATCAGACGGGAAAGAATTCGCTATAAAAATCTACAAGACCTCAGTTTTGATTTTCAAGTAAGTCTACAACTTATTGCTTGCATTTGAAGTCTTCATGAAGATGGTTTTGAAATATGATTCATTTTATATTAAATGTTTCAGCTTATACCATTTTTTTAAAGTTTTGTCGCTTATTTATTGGAAAAAAATGCAGAGATCGAGATCGTTATGTGCAAGGGGACTACCGTTTCAGACATGGGTATAGCAAGCATAACCCAAGAAAAATGGTGCAGACCTGGGCAGAAAAGGAACTGAGGAATCTTTTGAGGCAAGTCTATCTTTCTCTTTTCCCTTTTGGCTCTATGTTTGGGTTATCATAGAATATTGCATTACAGAAACATCAAAATGTTATTTTACGAACATCAAAATGTTATCTTTCTCTTTTCCCTTTTGGCTCTATGTTTGGGTTATCATAGAGAGGCTCATGTTGCTGATTCGCTTAATAGGTTGAAAGCTGCGGGGATTCGATGCCCGTCTCCAACCGAACTGAGACTTCATGTACTTGTCATGGAATTTATAGGTACTACTTTTTTTTTTCTTATAATTATTGTGTCCATCCTTAGTTTCTTAGCAAACAAGTAAAGCTTAGTATCTTGTCTATTCCAGGGAAGTCGGGGTGGGCTGCGCCTCGTCTTAAAGATGCTAATCTATCTCTCGACAAGTTACGTGAAGGCTATATGGAGGTGGGATTTATTAACTTGCCTCTTTAAAATTTTTGCAGTGCCCAATTTGACGATTCCCTTTTTTCGGTGTTTTCTTAGATGATTATCGCTATGAGGACATTATACCAAAAGTGCAAACTTGTTCATGGAGACTTGAGTGAATACAACATACTTTATTACGAGGTGAGGTCGTAAGCTTATGCTTTTGAAGTTTTTACGATCCGAGTAAATGCATCCTTCAATTTAACTTTTTGGTACTCGTAAATCGCAGGACCATCTCTATATTATAGATGTTTCACAAGCAGTGGACCCTGATCATCCACATGCCCTCGACTTCCTTCGCGAAGACTGCCTTCATGTTTCGGTAAGTTTCGTAAAAAGATGTTTTTTTTGTCACTAAGATGATAGTTTTCAATGTCTGTTGTGAAATAAACAGGATTTCTTCCGTAAAAATGGAGTCGCGGTAATGACGATCCGTGAGCTTTTTGACTTCATCGTCGATCCATCTATTACTGATGATTCAGTGGACAGTTATTTAGCAGAGGTTTGTGCTTCTTCTCTCTCGGGCAGTTCCTTCATCAGAAATTCTTCGAAATATCAGTGATTATATTCTTGTTTTCAGATTCAAGAAAAAATACGGGCACGAGGAGACGTGTTGTCCGTTGAGGATCAAATCGCAGATACCGTTTTTATTCAGGTAGGTAGCGATACCGTCCATTACGATAAAAGATAATATTTTTTCTGCAATGCTTTGTTTTACGATACGGACTGAAAAAGCTCGATGTTTGTTACAGTCGTATATTCCGAAGACGCTAGACGATGTGAAGAACGCAGAGGAGGATGTAATGAGGATAACCAGTGGGAAGGACACCGGGGACATGCTTTACCAAACGATTACCGGACTGAAGCACGCGCTTGAAGATAATAATGCTCGTAATGCCGAAAATGGTGGTGCTGGTGATGATGGTGTGGAGGAGGAGGATTCCGAAGGCGGTGGCGAAGGATCGTCATCGGAAAGCGAAACTCCGGCGGATAAGAAGGCTGCTAGGAAGGAGAACAAGAAGAAGGTGAAAGAGGAGAATAGGGAGAGGAGGAAAACTAAAGTGCCAAAGTCTGTGAAGAGAAAGAGGGAGAAGTTGGCCAAAGCCCATAAGTAGTTATTTTTTTAACACATGATGTAGTCTAAGTTTTCTACTAGGGTTAAATGTACTTTTCATAGCATGTTTAGTTTCGTATACTTTTGGTACCAGACGTTTGAAAAAATGTGGCTTTTGGTACATCCGTTGGTTGGCCGCTAGTTTTGGCCGTTAAATGACATGTGCAAGTCACGTGATCGACTCTAAACTTTTAATTTTATTCAATTTAGTCCCTCAAATATATTCATAACTTTTATTTTTTTTAATTTAGTCATAAAGCTTCAAAATCGAACCCAATTGGGACCTATCTTCAATTGGGTAAATTTGACCCAAATGGGGCTATGTCAATTGAATTCGATTGGTTTAATTGGGTCCGATTTTGAAGTGTTATGGCTAAGTTAAACAAAATAAAAGTTAGGAATATATTTGAGGGACTAAATTGAACAAAATTAAAAGTTTAGAGTCGATCACGTGACTTGCACATGTCATTTAACGGCCAAAACAAACAGCCAACTAACGGATGTACCAAAAGCCACATTTTTTCAATCGTTTGGTACCAAAAGTATACAAAACTAAACATCCAGTACTAAAAGCCACATTCGGTCAAACATGTGGTATCAAAAGTACCTTTAACCCTTTCTACTATTTGTACCAAATAGCGTACCGGCTATGTCAATATTCGAATTCGAGTTCAGATATATTCGGCTCAAACCTATTAGCGAGTCTTATCGAGCTTTATTTGAGCCGAGACGAATACGACGACCATCATAATACTCAGCTCGGGTAGTTTATAGAATTTGACAATCAATTATCATCAATAATTATGTATATCATCTATATATAAAGATTAAAGAATAGAACACTGTTAACCAGACAAAATTCGGCTACAAAATACAACAAAATTGCTAACATACACGAGGAACATAAACATCGAGAAACCGCACTTTGATTCCATGGCTCTTCCTTTCTTCCTTCCAACAAAAAGCTCATCCATATGTGACAAATTGTACAATCAAGAAAACCCGATCCAGGAACGACATTCCCGATCGAAGTAGGCTTATAGTAGGTGTAGCAGGGGCGGCTGCTGTTGCGATGTAGCTGACTTAGCGGAAGATCGAGCCGATGACTGAGCTCCTCTACCACGGCCTCTACCAACCGCATTTAACGGAGGTGGGGCGAGTCTAGCAGGGGTGGCTGCTGTTGCGATGTAGCTGACTTAGTGGAAGATCAAAGCATCACGTTTTCTGTGATGGTTAGTAAGGGAAATTCTTCAATTTCGGCTAAATTTCTCATTTTTTCAATATAACTTCAATCGGACCTCTATTTTTTGTGAAATCAATTTTATTAGCACTCTTACTCTTCGTATATGACCGTGGAATAGTTTAATGTACTACTCATTTTGGAATCAAAGCATCACGTTTTCTGTGATGGTTAGTAAGGGAAATTCTTCAATTTCGGCCAAGTTTCTCATTTTTTCAATATAACCTTAATCGGACCTCTATTTTTTATGAAATCAATTTTATTTGCACTCTTACTCGTCATATATGACCGTGGAATAGTTTAATGTACTACTCATTTTGGAATCAAAGGATCACGTTTTCTGTGATGGTTAGTAAGGGAAATTCTTCAATTTCGGCCAAGTTTCTCATTTTTTCAATATAACCTCACTCGGACCTCTATTTTTTGTGAAATCAATTTTATTTGCACTGTTACTCGTCGTATATGACCGTGCAATAGTTTAATGTACTACTCATTTGGGAATCAAAGCATCACGTTTTCTATGATGGTTAGTAAGTGAAATTCTTCAATTTCGGCCAAGTTTCTCATTTTTTCAATATAACCTCACTCGGACCTCTATTTTTTATGAAATCAATTTTATTTGCACTCTTACTCGTCATATATGACCGTGGAATAGTTTAATGTACTACTCATTTTGGAATCAAAGCATCACGTTTTCTGTGATGGTTAGTAAGGGAAATTCTTCAATTTCGACCAAGTTTCTCATTTTTTCAATATAACTTCACTCGGACCTCTATTTTTTGTGAAATCAATTTTATTAGCACTCTTACTCGTCGTATATGACCGTGGAATAGTTTAATGTACTTCTCATTTCAGGCTAAAAGCATCGTGTTCTCTCTGATGGTTAGTAAGGGAAATTTTTCAATTTCGGCCAAGTTTCCCATTTTTTAAATATAACCTCACTCGGACCTCTATTTTTTATGAAATCAATTTTATTTGCACTCTTAATCGTCGTATATGACCGTGGAATAGTTTAATGTACTACTCATTTTGGAATCAAAGCATCACGTTTTCTGTGATGGTTAGTAAGGGAAATTCTTCAATTTCGGCCAAGTTTCTCATTTTTTCAATATAACCTCACTCGGACCTCTATTTTTTATGAAATCAATTTTATTTGCACTCTTACTCGTCATATATGACCGTGGAATAGTTTCATGTACTACTCATTTTGGAATCAAAGCATCACGTTTTCTGTGATGGTTAGTAAGGGAAATTCTTCAATTTCGGCCAAGTTTCTCATTTTTTCAATATAACTTCACTCGGACCTCTATTTTTTATAAAATCAATTTTATTTGCACTATTACTCGTCATATATGACCATGGAATAGTTTAATGTACTACTCATTTTGGAATCAAAGCATCACGTTTTCTGTGATGGTTAGTAAGGGAAATTCTTCAATTTCGGCCAAGTTTCTTATTTTTTCAATATAACCTCAATCGGACCTCTATTTTTTATGAAATCAATTTTATTTGCACTCTTACTCGTCATATATGACCGTGGAATAGTTTAATGTACTACTCATTTTGGAATCAAAGGATCACGTTTTCTGTGATGGTTAGTAAGGGAAATTCTTCAATTTCGGCCAAGTTTCTCATTTTTTCAATATAACCTCACTCGGACCTCTATTTTTTGTGAAATCAATTTTATTTGCACTGTTACTCGTCGTATATGACCGTGCAATAGTTTAATGTACTACTCATTTGGGAATCAAAGCATCACGTTTTCTATGATGGTTAGTAAGGGAAATTCTTCAATTTCGGCCAAGTTTCTCATTTTTTCAATATAACCTCACTCGGACCTCTATTTTTTATGAAATCAATTTTATTTGCACTCTTACTCGTCATATATGACCGTGGAATTGTTTAATGTACTACTCATTTTGGAATCAAAGCATCACGTTTTCTGTGATGGTTAGTAAGGGAAATTCTTCAATTTCGGCCAAGTTTCTCATTTTTTCAATATAACTTCACTCGGACCTCTATTTTTTATGAAATCAATTTTATTTGCACTCTTACTCGTCATATATGACCGTGGAATAGTTTAATGTACTACTCATTTTGGAATCAAAGCATCACGTTTTCTGTGATGGTAAGTAAGGGAAATTCTTCAATTTCGGCCAAGTTTCTTATTTTTTCAATATAACCTCAATCGGACCTCTATTTTTAATGAAATCAATTTTATTTGCACTCTTACTCGTCTTATATGACCGTGGAATAGTTTAATGTACTACTCATTTTGGAATCAAAGCATCACGTTTTCTGTGATGGTTAGTAAGGGAAATTCTTCAATTTCGGCCAAGTTTCTCATTTTTTCAATATAACTTCACTCGGACCTCTATTTTTTTGAAATCAATTTTATTTGCACTCTTACTCGTCGTATATGACCGTGGAATAGTTTAATGTACTTCTCATTTCAGGCTCAAAGCATCATGTTTTCTGTGATGGTTAGTAAGGGAAATTCTTCAATTTCGGCCAAGTTTCTTATTTTTTCAATATAACCTCAATCGGACCTCTATTTTTAATGAAATCAATTTTATTTGCACTCTTACTCGTCATATATGACCGTGGAATAGTTTAATGTACTACTCATTTTGGAATCAAAGCATCACGTTTTCTGTGATGGTTAGTAAGGGAAATTCTTCAATTTCGGCCAAGTTTCTCATTTTTTCAATATAACTTCACTCGGACCTCTATTTTTTTGAAATCAATTTTATTTGCACTCTTACTCGTCGTATATGACCGTGGAATAGTTTAATGTACTTCTCATTTCAGGCTCAAAGCATCATGTTTTCTGTGATGGTTAGTAAGGGAAATTCTTCAATTTCGGCCAAGTTTCTCATTTTTTCAATACATCCTCACTCGGACCTCTATTTTTTGTGAAATCAATTTTATTTGCACTCTTACTTGTCGTATATGACCGTGGAATAGTTTAATGTACGACTCATTTTGGAATCAAAGCATCACGTTTTCTGTGATGGTTAGTAAGGGAAATTCTTCAATTTCGGCCAAGTTTCTCATTTTTTCAATATAACCTCACTCGGAACTCTATTTTTTTTAAATCAATTTTATTTGCACTCTTACTCGTCTTATATGACCGTAGAACAGTTTAATGTACTTCTCATTTCAGACTCAAAGCATCACGTTTTCTGTGATGGTTAGTAAGGGAAATTCTTCAATTTCGGCCAAGTTTCTCATTTTTTCAATATAACTTCACTCGGACCTCTATTTTTTGTGAAATCAATTTTATTAGCACTCTTACTCGTCGTATATGACCGTGGAATAGTTTAATGTACTAATCATTTTGGAATCAAAGCATCACGTTTTCTGTGATGGTTAGTAAGGGAAATTCTTCAATTTCGGCCAAGTTTCTCATTTTTTCAATATAACATCACTCAGACCTTTATTTTTTATGAAATCAATTTTATTTGCACTCTTAATCGTCATATATGACCGTGGAATAGTTTAATGTACTACTCATTTTGGAATCAAAGCATCACGTTTTCTGTGATGGTTAGTAAGGGAAATTCTTCAATTTCGGCCAAATTTCTCATTTTTTCAATATAACTTCACTCGGACCTCTATTTTTTGTGAAATCAATTTTATTAGCACTCTTACTCGTCGTATATGACCGTAGAATAGTTTAATATACTACTCATTTTGGAATCAAAGCATCACGTTTTCTGTGATGGTTAAGTAAGGGAAATTCTTCAATTTCGGCCAAGTTTCTTATTTTATCAATATAACATCACTCGGACCTCTATTTTTTATGAAATCAATTTTATTTGCACTCTTACTCGTCATATATGACCGTGGAATAGTTTAATGTACTACTCATTTTGGAATCAAAGCATCACGTTTTCTGTGATGGTTAGTAAGGGAAATTCTTCAATTTCGGCCAAGTTTCTCATTTTTTCAATATAACCTCACTCGGACCTCTATTTTTATGAAATCAATTTTAATTGCACTCTTACTCGTCATATATGACCGTGGAATAGTTTAATGTACTTCTCATTTCAGGCTCAAAGCATCGTGTTTTCTGTGATGGTTAGTAAGGGAAATTCTTCAATTTCGGCCAAGTTTCTCATTTTTTCAATATAACCTCACTCGGACCTCTATTTTTTATGAAATCAATTTTATTTGCACTCTTAATCGTCGTATATGACCGTGGAATAGTTTAATGTACTACTCATTTTGGAATCAAAGCATCACGTTTTCTGTGATGGTTAGTAAGGGAAATTCTTCAATTTCGGCCAAGTTTCTCATTTTTTCAATATAAACTCACTCGGACCTCTATTTTTTATGAAATCAATTTTATTTGCACTCTTACTCGTCATATATGACCGTGGAATAGTTTAATGTACTACTCATTTTGGAATCAAAGCATCACGTTTTCTGTGATGGTTAGTAAGGGAAATTCTTCAATTTCGGCCAAGTTTCTTATTTTTTCAATATAACTTCACTCGGACCTCTATTTTTTATGAAATCAATTTTATTTGCACTCTTACTCGTCATATATGACCGTGGAATAGTTTAATGTACTACTCATTTTGGAATCAAAGCATCACGTTTTCTGTGATGGTTAGTAAGGGAAATTCTTCAATTTCGGCCAAGTTTCTTATTTTTTCAATATAACCTCACTCAGACCTCTATTTTTTATGAAATCAATTTTATTTGCACTCTTACTCGTCGTATATGACCGTGGAATAGTTTAATGTACTACTCATTTTGGAATCAAAGCATCACGTTTTCTGTGATGGTTAGTAAGGGAAATTCTTCAATTTCGGCCAAGTTTCTCATTTTTTCAATATAACCTCACTCGGACCTCTATTTTTTATGAAATCATTTTATTTGCACTCTTACTCGTCATATATGACCGTGGAATAGTTTAATGTACTACTCATTTTGGACTCAAAGCATCACGTTTTCTGTGATGGTTAGTAAGGGAAATTCTTCAATTTCGGCCAAGTTTCTCATTTTTTCAATATAACTTCACTCGGACCTCTATTTTTTGTGAAATCAATTTTATTTGCACTCTTACTCGTCGTATATGACCGTGGAATAGTTTAATGTACTAATCATTTTGGAATCAAAGCATCACGTTTTCTGTGATGTTTAGTAAGGGAAATTCTTCAATTTCGGCCAAGTTTCTCATTTTTTCAATATAACATCACTCGGACCTCTATTTTTTATGAAATCAATTTTATTTGCACTCTTAATCGTCATATATGACCGTGGAATAGTTTAATGTACTACTCATTTTGGAATCAAAGCATCACGTTTTCTGTGATGGTTAGTAAGGGAAATTCTTCAATTTCGGCCAAGTTTCTCATTTTTTCAATATAACTTCACTCGGACCTCTATTTTTATTGAAATCAATTTTATTAGCACTCTTACTCGTCGTATATGACCGTAGAATAGTTTAATATACTACTCATTTTGGAATCAAAGCATCACGTTTTCTGTGATGGTAAGTAAGGGAAATTCTTCAATTTCGGCCAAGTTTCTTATTTTTCAATATAACATCACTCGGACCTCTATTTTTTATGAAATCAATTTTATTTGCACTCTTACTCGTCATATATGACCGTGGAATAGTTTAATGTACTACTCATTTTGGATCAAAGCATCACGTTTTCTGTGATGGTTAGTAAGGGAAATTCTTCAATTTCGGCCAAGTTTCTCATTTTTTCAATATAACCTCACTCGGACCTCTATTTTTTATGAAATCAATTTTAATTGCACTCTTACTCGTCATATATGACCGTGGAATAGTTTAATGTACTTCTCATTTCAGGCTCAAAGCATCGTGTTTTCTGTGATGGTTAGTAAGGGAAATTCTTCAATTTCGGCCAAGTTTCTCATTTTTTCAATATAACCTCACTCGGACCTCTATTTTTTATGAAATCAATTTTATTTGCACTCTTAATCGTCGTATATGACCGTGGAATAGTTTAATGTACTACTCATTTTGGAATCAAAGCATCACGTTTTCTGTGATGGTTAGTAAGGGAAATTCTTCAATTTCGGCCAAGTTTCTCATTTTTTCAATATAACCTCACTCGGACCTCTATTTTTTATGAAATCAATTTTATTTGCACTCTTACTCGTCATATATGACCGTGGAATAGTTTAATGTACTACTCATTTTGGAATCAAAGCATCACGTTTTCTGTGATGGTTAGTAAGGGAAATTCTTCAATTTCGGCCAAGTTTCTCATTTTTTAAATATAACTTCACTCGGACCTCTATTTTTTATGAAATCAATTTTATTTGCACTCTTACTCGTCATATATGACCGTGGAATAGTTTAATGTACTACTCATTTTGGAATCAAAGCATCACGTTTTCTGTGATGGTTAGTAAGGGAAATTCTTCAATTTCGGCCAAGTTTCTATTTTTTCAATATAACTTCACTCGGACCTCTATTTTTTATGAAATCAATTTTATTTGCACTCTTACTCGTCATATATGACCGTGGAATAGTTTAATGTACTACTCATTTTGGAATCAAAGCATCACGTTTTCTGTGATGGTTAGTAAGGGAAATTCTTCAATTTCGGCCAAGTTTCTTATTTTTTCAATATAACCTCACTCGGACCTCTATTTTTTATGAAATCAATTTTATTTGCACTCTTACTCGTCGTATATGACCGTGGAATAGTTTAATGTACTACTCATTTTGGAATCAAAGCATCACGTTTTCTGTGATGGTTAGTAAGGGAAATTCTTCAATTTCGGCCAAGTTTCTCATTTTTTCAATATAACCTCACTCGGACCTCTATTTTTTATGAAATCAGTTTTATTTGCACTCTTACTCGTCATATATGACCGTGGAATAGTTTAATGTACTACTCATTTTGGAATCAAAGCATCACGTTTTCTGTGATGGTTAGTAAGGGAAATTCTTCAATTTCGGCCAAGTTTCTCATTTTTTCAATATAACCTCACTCGGACCTCTATTTTTTATGAAATCAATTTTATTTGCACTCTTACTCGTCATATATGACCGTGGAATAGTTTAATGTACTACTCATTTTGGAATCAAAGCATCACGTTTTCTGTGATGGTTAGTAAGGGAAATTCTTCAATTTCGGCCAAGTTTCTCATTTTTTCAATATAACCTCACTCGGACCTCTATTTTTTATGAAATCAATTTTAATTGCACTCTTACTCGTCATATATGACCGTGGAATAGTTTAATGTACTTCTCATTTCAGGCTCAAAGCATCACGTTTTCTGTGATGGTTAGTAAGGGAAATTCTTCAATTTCGGCCAAGTTTCTCATTTTTTCAATATAACCTCACTCGGACCTCTATTTTTTATGAAATCAATTTTATTTGCACTCTTAATCGTCGTATATGACCGTGGAATAGTTTAATGTACTACTCATTTTGGAATCAAAGCATCACGTTTTCTGTGATGGTTAGTAAGGGAAATTCTTCAATTTCGGCCAAGTTTCTCATTTTTTCAATATAACCTCACTCGGACCTCTATTTTTTATGAAATCAATTTTATTTGCACTCTTACTCGTCATATATGACCGTGGAATAGTTTAATGTACTACTCATTTTGGAATCAAAGCATCACGTTTTCTGTGATGGTTAGTAAGGGAAATTCTTCAATTTCGGCCAAGTTTCTCATTTTTTCAATATAACTTCACTCGGACCTCTATTTTTTATGAAATCAATTTTATTTGCACTCTTACTCGTCATATATGACCGTGGAATAGTTTAATGTACTACTCATTTTGGAATCAAAGCATCACGTTTTCTGTGATGGTTAGTAAGGGAAATTCTTCAATTTCGGCCAAGTTTCTTATTTTTTCAATATAACTTCACTCGGACCTCTATTTTTTATGAAATCAATTTTATTTGCACTCTTACTCGTCATATATGACCGTGGAATAGTTTAATGTACTACTCATTTTGGAATCAAAGCATCACGTTTTCTGTGATGGTTAGTAAGGGAAATTCTTCAATTTCGGCCAAGTTTCTCATTTTTTCAATATAACCTCACTCGGACCTCTATTTTTTATGAAATCAATTTTATTTGCACTCTTACTCGTCGTATATGACCGTGGAATAGTTTAATGTACTACTCATTTTGGAATCAAAGCATCACGTTTTCTGTGATGGTTAGTAAGGGAAATTCTTCAATTTCGGCCAAGTTTCTCATTTTTTCAATATAACCTCACTCGGACCTCTATTTTTTATGAAATCAGTTTTATTTGCACTCTTACTCGTCATATATGACCGTGGAATAGTTTAATGTACTACTCATTTTGGAATCAAAGCATCACGTTTTCTGTGATGGTTAGTAAGGGAAATTCTTCAATTTCGGCCAAGTTTCTCATTTTTTCAATATAACCTCACTCGGACCTCTATTTTTTATGAAATCAATTTTATTTGCACTCTTACTCGTCGTATATGACCGTGGAATAGTTTAATGTACTACTCATTTTGGAATCAAAGCATCACGTTTTCTGTGATGGTTAGTAAGGGAAATTCTTCAATTTCGGCCAAGTTTCTCATTTTTTCAATATAACTTCACTCGGACCTCTATTTTTTTGAAATCAATTTTATTTGCACTCTTACTCGTCGTATATGACCGTGGAATAGTTTAATGTACTTCTCATTTCGGAATCAAAGCATCATGTTTTCTGTGATGGTTAGTAAGGGAAATTCTTCAATTTCGGCCAAGTTTCTCATTTTTTCAATATAACCTCACTCGGACCTCTATTTTTTGTGAAATCAATTTTATTTGCACTCTTACTCGTCGTATATGACCGTGGAATAGTTTAATGTACTACTCATTTTGGAATCAAAGCATCACGTTTTCTGTGATGGTTAGTAAGGGAAATCTTCAATTTCGGCCAAGTTTCTCATTTTTTCAATATAACCTCACTCGGACCTCTATTTTTTTTGAAATCAATTTTATTTGCACTCTTACTCGTCGTATATGACCGTGGAATAGTTTAATGTACTTCTCATTTCAGAATCAAAGCATCACGTTTTCTGTGATGGTTAGTAAGGGAAATTCTTCAATTTCGGCCAAGTTTCTCATTTTTTCAATATAACCTCACTCGGACCTCTATTTTTTATGAAATCAATTTTATTTGCACTCTTACTCGTCATATATGACCGTGGAATAGTTTAATGTACTACTCATTTTGGAATCAAAGCATCACGTTTTCTGTGATGGTTAGTAAGGGAAATTCTTCAATTTCGGCCAAGTTTCTCATTTTTTCAATATAACCTCACTCGGACCTCTATTTTTTATGAAATCAATTTTATTTGCACTCTTACTCGTCGTATATGACCGTGGAATAGTTTAATGTACTACTCATTTTGGAATCAAAGCATCACGTTTTCTGTGATGGTTAGTAAGGGAAATTCTTCAATTTCGGCCAAGTTTCTCATTTTTTCAATATAACCTCACTCGGACCTCTATTTTTTATGAAATCAATTTTATTTGCACTCTTACTCGTCATATATGACCGTGGAATAGTTTAATGTACTACTCATTTTGGAATCAAAGCATCACGTTTTCTGTGATGGTTAGTAAGGGAAATTCTTCAATTTCGGCCAAGTTTCTCATTTTTTCAATATAACCTCACTCGGACCTCTATTTTTTATGAAATCAATTTTATTTGCACTCTTACTCGTCATATATGACCGTGGAATAGTTTAATGTACTTCTCATTTTGGAATCAAAGCATCACGTTTTCTGTGATGGTTAGTAAGGGAAATTCTTCAATTTCGGCCAAGTTTCTCATTTTTTCAATATAACCTCACTCGGACCTCTATTTTTTATGAAATCAATTTTATTTGCACTCTTACTCGTCGTATATGACCGTGGAATAGTTTAATGTACTACTCATTTTGGAATCAAAGCATCACGTTTTCTGTGATGGTTAGTAAGGGAAATTCTTCAATTTCGGCCAAGTTTCTCATTTTTTCAATATAAACTCACTCGGACCTCTATTTTTTATGAAATCAATTTTATTTGCACTCTTACTCGTCGTATATGACCGTGGAATAGTTTAATGTACTACTCATTTTGGAATCAAAGCATCACGTTTTCTGTGATGGTTAGTAAGGGAAATTCTTCAATTTCGGCCAAGTTTCTCATTTTTTCAATATAACTTCACTCGGACCTCTATTTTTTATGAAATCAATTTTATTTGCACTCTTACTCGTCATATATGACCGTGGAATAGTTTAATGTACTACTCATTTTGGAATCAAAGCATCACGTTTTCTGTGATGGTTAGTAAGGGAAATTCTTCAATTTCGGCCAAGTTTCTCATTTTTTCAATATAACCTCACTCGGACCTCTATTTTTTATGAAATCAATTTTATTTGCACTCTTACTCGTCGTATATGACCGTGGAATAGTTTAATGTACTACTCATTTTGGAATCAAAGCATCACGTTTTCTGTGATGGTTAGTAAGGGAAATTCTTCAATTTCGGCCAAGTTTCTCATTTTTTCAATATAACCTCACTCGGACCTCTATTTTTTATGAAATCAATTTTATTTGCACTCTTACTCGTCATATATGACCGTGGAATAGTTTAATGTACTACTCATTTTGGACTCAAAGCATCACGTTTTCTGTGATGGTTAGTAAGGGAAATTCTTCAATTTCGGCCAAGTTTCTCATTTTTTCAATATAACTTCACTCGGACCTCTATTTTTGTGAAATCAATTTTATTTGCACTCTTACTCGTCGTATATGACCGTGGAATAGTTTAATGTACTACTCATTTTGGAATCAAAGCATCACGTTTTCTGTGATGGTTAGTAAGGGAAATTCTTCAATTTCGGCCAAGTTTCTCATTTTTTCAATATAACCTCACTCGGACCTCTATTTTTTATGAAATCAATTTTATTTGCACTCTTACTCGTCATATATGACCGTGGAATAGTTTAATGTACTACTCATTTTGGAATCAAAGCATCACGTTTTCTGTGATGGTTAGTAAGGGAAATTCTTCAATTTCGGCCAAGTTTCTCATTTTTTCAATATAACTTCACTCGGACCTCTATTTTTTGTGAAATCAATTTTATTTGCACTTTTACTCGTCGTATATGACCGTGGAATAGTTTAATGTACTACTCATTTTGGAATCAAAGCATCACGTTTTCTGTGATGGTTAGTAAGGGAAATTCTTCAATTTCGGCCAAGTTTCTATTTTTTCAATATAACCTCACTCGGACCTCTATTTTTTATGAAATCAATTTTATTTGCACTCTTACTCGTCATATATGACCGTGGAATAGTTTAATGTACTACTCATTTTGGAATCAAAGCATCACGTTTTCTGTGATGGTTAGTAAGGGAAATTCTTCAATTTCGGCCAAGTTTCTCATTTTTTCAATATAACCTCACTCGGACCTCTATTTTTATGAAATCAATTTTATTTGCACTCTTACTCGTCGTATATGACCGTGGAATAGTTTAATGTACTTCTCATTTTGGAATCAAAGCATCATGTTTTCTGTGATGGTTAGTAAGGGAAATTCTTCAATTTCGGCCAAGTTTCTCATTTTTTCAATATAACCTCACTCGGACCTCTATTTTTTATGAAATCAATTTTATTTGCACTCTTAATCGTCGTATATGACCGTGGAATAGTTTAATGTACTACTCATTTTGGAATCAAAGCATCACGTTTTCTGTGATGGTTAGTAAGGGAAATTCTTCAATTTCGGCCAAGTTTCTCATTTTTTCAATATAACCTCACTCGGACCTCTATTTTTTTGAAATCAATTTTATTTGCACTCTTACTCGTCGTATATGACCGTGGAATAGTTTAATGTACTACTCATTTTGGAATCAAAGCATCACGTTTTCTGTGATGGTAAGTAAGGGAAATTCTTCAATTTCGGCCAAGTTTCTCATTTTTTCAATATAACCTCACTCGGACCTCTATTTTTTATGAAATCAATTTTATTTGCACTCTTACTCGTCATATATGACCGTGGAATAGTTTAATGTACTACTCATTTTGGAATCAAAGCATCACGTTTTCTGTGATGGTTAGTAAGGAAATTCTTCAATTTCGGCCAAGTTTCTCATTTTTTCAATATAACCTCACTCGGACCTCTATTTTTTATGAAATCAATTTTATTTGCACTCTTACTCGTCGTATATGACCGTGGAATAGTTTAATGTACTTCTCATTTCGGAATCAAAGCATCACGTTTTCTGTGATGGTTAGTAAGGGAAATTCTTCAATTTCGGCCAAGTTTCTCATTTTTTCAATATAACCTCACTCGGACCTCTATTTTTTATGAAATCAATTTTATTTGCACTCTTACTCGTCGTATATGACCGTGGAATAGTTTAATGTACTACTCATTTTGGAATCAAAGCATCACGTTTTCTGTGATGGTTAGTAAGAGAAATTCTTCAATTTCGGCCAAGTTTCTCATTTTTTCAATATAACCTCACTCGGACCTCTATTTTTTATGAAATCAATTTTATTTGCACTCTTACTCGTCATATATGACCGTGGAATAGTTTAATGTACTACTCATTTTGGAATCAAAGCATCACGTTTTCTGTGATGGTTAGTAAGGGAAATTCTTCAATTTCGGCCAAGTTTCTCATTTTTTAATATAACTTCACTCGGACCTCTATTTTTTATGAAATCAATTTTATTTGCACTCTTACTCGTCATATATGACCGTGGAATAGTTTAATGTACTACTCATTTTGGAATCAAAGCATCACGTTTTCTGTGATGGTTAGTAAGGGAAATTCTTCAATTTCGGCCAAGTTTCTCATTTTTTCAATATAACCTCACTCGGACCTCTATTTTTTATGAAATCAATTTTATTTGCACTCTTACTCGTCATATATGACCGTGGAATAGTTTAATGTACTACTCATTTTGGAATCAAAGCATCACGTTTTCTGTGATGGTTAGTAAGGGAAATTCTTCAATTTCGGCCAAGTTTCTCATTTTTTCAATATAACCTCACTCGGACCTCTATTTTTATGAAATCAATTTTATTTGCACTCTTACTCGTCGTATATGACCGTGGAATAGTTTAATGTACTACTCATTTTGGAATCAAAGCATCACGTTTTCTGTGATGGTTAGTAAGGGAAATTCTTCAATTTCGGCCAAGTTTCTCATTTTTCAATATAACCTCACTCGGACCTCTATTTTTTATGAAATCAATTTTATTTGCACTCTTACTCGTCATATATGACCGTGGAATAGTTTAATGTACTACTCATTTTGGAATCAAAGCATCACGTTTTCTGTGATGGTTAGTAAGGGAAATTCTTCAATTTCGGCCAAGTTTCTCATTTTTTCAATATAACCTCACTCGGACCTCTATTTTTTATGAAATCAATTTTATTTGCACTCTTACTCGTCATATATGACCGTGGAATAGTTTAATGTACTACTCATTTTGGAATCAAAGCATCACGTTTTCTGTGATGGTTAGTAAGGGAAATTCTTCAATTTCGGCCAAGTTTCTCATTTTTTCAATATAAACTCACTCGGACCTCTATTTTTTTGAAATCAATTTTATTTGCACTCTTACTCGTCATATATGACCGTGGAATAGTTTAATGTACTTCTCATTTTGGCTCAAAGCATACGTTTTCTGTGATGGTTAGTAAGGGAAATTCTTCAATTTCGGCCAAGTTTCTTTTTTTTCAATATAACCTCACTCGGACCTCTATTTTTTATGAAATCAATTTATTTGCACTCTTAATCGTCGTATATGACCGTGGAATAGTTTAATGTACTACTCATTTTGGAATCAAAGCATCACGTTTTCTGTGATGGTTAGTAAGGGAAATTCTTCAATTTCGGCCAAGTTTCTCATTTTTTCAATATAACCTCACTCGGACCTCTATTTTTTATGAAATCAATTTTATTTGCACTCTTACTCGTCGTATATGACCGTGGAATAGTTTAATGTACTACTCATTTTGGAATCAAAGCATCACGTTTTCTGTGATGGTTAGTAAGGGAAATTCTTCAATTTCGGCCAAGTTTCTCATTTTTTCAATATAACTTCACTCGGACCTCTATTTTTTATGAAATCAATTTTATTTGCACTCTTACTCGTCGTATATGACCGTGGAATAGTTTAATGTACTACTCATTTTGGAATCAAAGCATCACGTTTTCTGTGATGGTTAGTAAGGGAAATTCTTCAATTTCGGCCAAGTTTCTATTTTTTCAATATAACCTCACTCGGACCTCTATTTTTATGAAATCAATTTTATTTGCACTTACTCGTCATATATGACCGTGGAATAGTTTAATGTACTACTCATTTTGGAATCAAAGCATCACGTTTTCTGTGATGGTTAGTAAGGGAAATTCTTCAATTTCGGCCAAGTTTCTCATTTTTTCAATATAACCTCATCGGACCTCTATTTTTATGAAATCAATTTTATTTGCACTCTTACTCGTCGTATATGACCGTGGAATAGTTTAATGTACTACTCATTTTGGAATCAAAGCATCACGTTTTCTGTGATGGTTAGTAAGGGAAATTCTTCAATTTCGGCCAAGTTTCTCATTTTTCAATATAACCTCACTCGGACCTCTATTTTTTATGAAATCATTTTATTTGCACTCTTACTCGTCATATATGACCGTGGAATAGTTTAATGTACTACTCATTTTGGAATCAAAGCATCACGTTTTCTGTGATGGTTAGTAAGGGAAATTCTTCAATTTCGGCCAAGTTTCTCATTTTTTCAATATAACCTCACTCGGACCTCTATTTTTTATGAAATCAATTTTATTTGCACTCTTACTCGTCATATATGACCGTGGAATAGTTTAATGTACTACTCATTTTGGAATCAAAGCATCACGTTTTCTGTGATGGTTAGTAAGGGAAATTCTTCAATTTCGGCCAAGTTTCTCATTTTTTCAATATAACCTCACTCGGACCTCTATTTTTTTGAAATCAATTTTATTTGCACTCTTACTCGTCGTATATGACCGTGGAATAGTTTAATGTACTATCATTTTGGAATCAAAGCATCACGTTTTCTGTGATGGTTAGTAAGGGAAATTCTTCAATTTCGGCCAAGTTTCTCATTTTTTCAATATCCTCACTCGGACCTCTATTTTTTGTGAAATCAATTTTATTTGCACTCTTACTCGTCGTATATGACCGTGGAATAGTTTAATGTACTACTCATTTTGGAATCAAAGCATCACGTTTTCTGTGATGGTTAGTAAGGAAATTCTTCAATTTCGGCCAAGTTTCTCATTTTTTCAATATAACTCACTCGGACCTCTATTTTTGGAAATCAATTTTATTTGCACTCTTACTCGTCGTATATGACCGTGGAATAGTTTAATGTACTTCTCATTTTGGAATCAAAGCATCACGTTTTCTGTGATGGTTAGTAAGGGAAATTCTTCAATTCGGCCAAGTTTCTCATTTTTTCAATATAACCTCACTCGGACCTCTATTTTTATGAAATCAATTTTATTTGCACTCTTACTCGTCATATATGACCGTGGAATAGTTTAATGTACTACTCATTTTGGAATCAAAGCATCACGTTTTCTGTGATGGTTAGTAAGGGAAATTCTTCAATTTCGGCCAAGTTTCTCATTTTTTCAATATAACCTCACTCGGACCTCTATTTTTTATGAAATCAATTTTATTTGCACTCTACTCGTCGTATATGACCGTGGAATAGTTTAATGTACTACTCATTTGGAATCAAAGCATCACGTTTTCTGTGATGGTTAGTAAGGGAATTCTTCAATTTCGGCCAAGTTCTCATTTTTTCAATATAACCTCACTCGGACCTCTATTTTTTATGAAATCAATTTTATTTGCACTCTTACTCGTCATATATGACCGTGGAATAGTTTAATGTACTACTCATTTTGGAATCAAAGCATCACGTTTTCTGTGATGGTTAGTAAGGGAAATTCTTCAATTTCGGCCAAGTTTCTCATTTTTTTCAATATAACCTCACTCGGACCTCTATTTTTTATGAAATCAATTTTATTTGCACTCTTACTCGTCATATATGACCGTGGAATAGTTTAATGTACTTATCATTTCAGAATCAAAGCATCACGTTTTCTGTGATGGTTAGTAAGGGAAATTCTTCAATTTCGGCCAAGTTTCTCATTTTTTTCAATATAACTCACTCGGACCTCTATTTTTTATGA
>JAPTYO010000003.1:32457262-32526441 GCA_036873135.1 Clarkia xantiana subsp. parviflora | reverse complement strand
TTGGACAGAAATTCGGGAACACTGTCCCGATTTTTCTTTAATTTAATCGGGTCGGTTTTCCCGACAAACTTCATAAATATCGGGTACCCACTCCCGAAATATGATAAACGAGACGGGAAAGGATTCCCGTTTTTCTGACACACCCCTTCCCGATTTTCTGTAAAGAAATCGGGGAATCTACACGTCTTATACGACGAGTTAGAATGCAAATAAAACTGATTTCATAAAAAATAGAGGTCCGAGTGAGGTTATATTGAAAAAATGAGAAAATTGGCCGAAATCGAAGATTTTTCCTTACTTACCATCACAGAAAACTTGGTGCTTATGATTCCGATATGAGAAATGGTTTCAACCATCCCACGGAATTATACGACGAGTAAGAGTGCAAATGAAACTGATTTCATCAAGAATAGAGGTCCGAGTGAGGTTATATTGAAAAAATGAGAAAATTGGCCGAAACCGAAGATTTTTCCTTACTTACCATCACAGAAAACTTGGTGCTTATGATTCCGATATGAGAAATGGTTTAAACCATTCCACGGTATTATACGACGATTTAGAATGCAAATAAAACTGATTTCATAAAAATAGAGGTCCGAGTGAGGTTATATTGAAAAAATGAGAAAATTGGCCGAAAACGAAGATTTTTCCTTACTTACCATCACAGAAAACTTGGTGCTTATGATTCCGATATGAGAAATGGTTTCAACCATCCCACGGTCTTATACGACGAGTAAGATGCAAATAAAAACTGATTTCATCAAAAATAGAGGTCCGAGTGAGGTTATATTGAAAAAATGAGAAAATTGGCCGAAACCGAAGATTTTTCCTTACTTACCATCACAGAAAACTTGGTGCTTATGATTCCGATATGAGAAATGGTTTCAACCATTCCACGGTCTTATACGACGAGTTAGATTGCAAATAAAACTGATTTCATAAAAAATAGAGGTCCGAGTGAGGTTATATTGAAAAAATGAGAAAATTGGCCGAAACCGAAGATTTTTCCTTACTTACCATCACAGAAAACTTGGTGCTTATGATTCCGATATAAAATGGTTTCAACCATTCCACGGTCTTATACGACGAGCTAGATTGCAAATAAAACTGATTTCATAAAAAATAGAGGTCCGAGTGAGGTTATATTGAAAAAATGAGAAAATTGGCCGAAACCGAAGATTTTTCCTTACTTACCATCACAGAAAACTTGGTGCTTATGATTCCGATATAAGAAATGGTTTCAACCATTCCACGGTCTTATACGACGAGCTAGATTGCAAATAAAACTGATTTCATAAAAAATAGGGTCCGAGTGAGGTTATATTGAAATAATGAGAAAATTGGCCGAAACCGAAGATTTTTCCTTACTTACCATCACAGAAAACTTGGTGCTTATGATTCCGATATGAGAAATGGTTTAAACCATTCCACGGTATTATACGACGATTTAGAATGCAAATAAAACTGATTTCATCAAGAATAGAGGTCCGAGTGAGGTTATATTGAAAAAATGAGAAAATTGGCCGAAACCGAAGATTTTTCCTTACTTACCATCACAGAAAACTTGGTGCTTATGATTCCGATATGAGAAATGGTTTAAACCATTCCACGGTATTATACGACGATTTAGAATGCAAATAAAACTGATTTCATCAAGAATAGAGGTCCGAGTGAGGTTATATTGAAAAAATGAGAAAATTGGCCGAAACCGAAGATTTTTCCTTACTTACCATCACAGAAAACTTGGTGCTTATGATTCCGATATGAGAAATGGTTTCAACCATCCCACGGAATTATACGACGAGTAGAGTGCAAATGAATCTGATTTCATCAAGAATAGAGGTCCGAGTGAGGTTATATTGAAAAAATGAGAAAATTGGCCGAAACGAAGATTTTTCCTTACTTACCATCACAGAAAACTTGTTGCTTATGATTCCGATATGAGAAATGGTTTAAACCATTCCACGGTATTATACGACGATTTAGAATGCAAATAAAACTGATTTCATAAAAATAGAGGTCCGAGTGAGGTTATATTGAAAAAATGAGAAAATTGGCCGAAACCGAAGATTTTTCCTTACTTACCATCACAGAAAACTTGGTGCTTATGATTCCGATATGAGAAATGGTTTCAACCATCCCACGGACTTATACGACGAGTAAGAGTGCAAATAAAAACTGATTTCATCAAGAATAGAGGTCCGAGTGAGGTTATATTGAAAAAATGAGAAAATTGGCCGAAACCGAAGATTTTTCCTTACTTACCATCACAGAAAACTTGGTGCTTATGATTCCGATATAAGAAATGGTTTCAACCATTCCACGGTCTTATACGACGAGCTAGATTGCAAATAAAACTGATTTCATAAAAAATAGGGGTCCGAGTGAGGTTATATTGAAATAATGAGAAAATTGGCCGAAACCGAAGATTTTTCCTTACTTACCATCACAGAAAACTTGGTGCTTATGATTCCGATATGAAAAATGGTTTCAACCATTCCACGGTCTTATACGACGAGTTAGAATGCAAATAAAACTGATTTCATAAAAAATAATCCTCCATTTTCATTTATTCTAGGCCAATTTTATAATTCCAAGGTCAATTTCGCATTTAAGCTACTTTTCGTTTCCCGCTATGTTTAAACTGTTACGGTTCCCGGAATTTTAAAAATAAACCGGGAGGCGATCGCGATATCTGGACAGAAATTCGGGAAGGAGACCCCGAAGTTTCATAAAGATATAGGGGAGGCTTCCCAAAATTTTAAAACAAAACGGGAAAGGGTCCCAGTTATATTGAAAGAAATTCGGGAAAGGATCCCGAAGTTTCATAAGAATAACGGGGAGTTTCCGAAAATTAATTAATAAAACGGGGAGGGTACCCCGTATTCTTATACAAATATCAAGGACTGCTACCCGATATATCAGAGAAACAACGGGAATGCCTCCCCGATATTTGGACAGAATATCGGGAAGGTCACCCCGTTATATGGATAATAAAGCGGGGAGGTTTCCCCGAAATTTTATACAAATATCGGGGAACCCTACCCGATATATCTTAGAAAAAACGGGAAGACAGCCCCGTTATTTTAAGACAATCGGCAACTCCTCCCCGTTATATGGATAAAAAAAGCGGGGTGGTCTCCCCGAAATCCGAAATTTAATAGAAAAAAACGGGGTTCCGTCCCCGACATTTGGACAGAAATTCGGGAACACTGTCCCGATTTTTCTTTAATTTAATCGGGGTCGGTTTTCCCGACAAACTTCATAAATATCGGGTACCCACTCCCGAATTATGATAAACGAGACGGGAAAGGATTCCCGTTTTTCTGACACACCCCTTCCCGATTTTCTGTAAAGAAATCGGGGAATCCTACACGGTCTTATACGACGAGTTAGAATGCAAATAAAACTGATTTCATAAAAAATAGAGGTCCGAGTGAGGTTATATTGAAAAAATGAGAAAATTGGCCGAAATCTACGATTTTTCCTTACTTACCATCACAGAAAACTTGGTGCTTATGAGTCCGAGATGAGAAATAGTTTCAACCATCCCACGGACTTATACGACGAGTAAGAGTGCAATGAAACTGATTTCATCAAGAATAGAGGTCCGAGTGAGGTTATATTGAAAAAATGAGAAAATTGGCCGAAACCGAAGATTTTTCCTTACTTACCATCACAGAAAACTTGGTGCTTATGATTCCGATATGAGAAATCGTTTCAACCATTCCACGGTATTATACGACGAGTTAGAATGCAAATAAAACTGATTTCATAAAAAATAGAGGTCCGAGTGAGGTTATATTGAAAAAATGAGAAAATTGGCCGAAATCTACGATTTTTCCTTACTTACCATCACAGAAAACTTGGTGCTTATGAGTCCGATATGAGAAATAGTTTCAACCATTCCACGGACTTATACGACGAGTAAAAGTGCAAATAAAACTGATTTCATCAAGAATAGAGGTCCGAGTGAGGTTATATTGAAAAAATGAGAAAATTGGCCGAAACCGAAGATTTTTCCTTACTTACCATCACAGAAAACTTGGTGCTTATGATTCCGATATGAGAAATGGTTTCAACCATCCCACGGACTTATACGACGAGTAAGAGTGCAAATAAAACTGATTTCATCAAGAATAGAGGTCCGAGTGAGGTTATATTGAAAAAATGAGAAAATTGGCCGAAACCGAAGATTTTTCCTTACTTACCATCACAGAAAACTTAGTGCTTATGATTCCGATATGAGAAATGGTTTAAACCATTCCACGGTATTATACGACGATTTAGAATGCAAATAAAACTGATTTCATCAAAAATAGAGGTCCGAGTGAGGTTATATTGAAAAAATGAGAAAATTGGCCGAAACCGAAGATTTTTCCTTACTTACCATCACAGAAAACTTGGTGCTTATGATTCCGATATGAGAAATGGTTTCAACCATCCCACGGAATTATACGACGAGTAAGAGTGCAAATAAAACTGATTTCATCAAGAATAGAGGTCCGAGTGAGGTTATATTGAAAAAATGAGAAAATTGGCCGAAACCGAAGATTTTTCCTTACTTACCATCACAGAAAACTTGTTGCTTATGATTCCGATATGAGAAATGGTTTAAACCATTCCACGGTATTATACGACGATTTAGAATGCAAATAAAACTGATTTCATAAAAATAGAGGTCCGAGTGAGGTTATATTGAAAAAATGAGAAAATTGGCCGAAACCGAAGATTTTTCCTTACTTACCATCACAGAAAACTTGGTGCTTATGATTCCGATATGAGAAATGGTTTCAACCATCCCACGGACTTATACGACGAGTAAGAGTGCAAATAAAACTGATTTCATCAAGAATAGAGGTCCGAGTGAGGTTATATTGAAAAAATGAGAAAATTGGCCGAAACCGAAGATTTTTCCTTACTTACCATCACAGAAAACTTGGTGCTTATGATTCCGATATGAGAAATGGTTTCAACCATTCCACGGTCTTATACGACGAGCTAGATTGCAAATAAAACTGATTTCATAAAAAATAGGGGTCCGAGTGAGGTTATATTGAAATAATGAGAAAATTGGCCGAAACCGAAGATTTTTCCTTACTTACCATCACAGAAAACTTGGTGCTTATGATTCCGATATAAGAAATGGTTTCAACCATTCCACGGTCTTATACGACGAGCTAGATTGCAAATAAAACTGATTTCATAAAAAATAGAGGTCCGAGTGAGGTTATATTGAAATAATGAGAAAATTGGCCGAAACCAAAGATTTTTCCTTACTTACCATCACAGAAAACTTGGTGCTTATGATTCCGATATAAGAAATGGTTTCAACCATTCCACGGTCTTATACGACGAGCTAGATTTCAAATAAAACTGATTTCATAAAAAATAGGGGTCCGAGTGAGGTTATATTGAAATAATGAGAAAATTGGCCGAAACCGAAGATTTTTCCTTACTTACCATCACAGAAAACTTGGTGCTTATGATTCCGATATGAAAAATGGTTTCAACCATTCCACGGTCTTATACGACGAGTTAGAATGCAAATAAAACTGATTTCATAAAAAATAATCCTCCATTTTCATTTATTCTAGGCCAATTTTATAATTCCAAGGTCAATTTCGCATTTAAGCTACTTTTTCGTTTCCCGCTATGTTTAAACTGTTACGGTTCCCGGAATTTTAAAAATAAACCGGGGAGGCGATCGCGATATCTGGACAGAAATTCGGGAAGGAGACCCCGAAGTTTCATAAAGATATAGGGGAGGCTTCCCCAAAATTTTAAAACAAAAACGGGAAAGGGTCCCAGTTATATTGAAAGAAATTCGGGAAAGGATCCCCGAAGTTTCATAAGAATAACGGGAGTTTCCGAAAATTAATTAATAAAACGGGGAGGGTACCCCGTATTCTTATACAAATATCAAGGACCGCTACCCGATATATCAGAGAAACAACGGGAATGCCTCCCGATATTTGGACAGAATATCGGGAAGGTCACCCCGTTATATGGATAATAAAGCGGGGAGGTTTCCCCGAAATTTTATACAAATATCGGGGAACCCTACCCGATATATCTTAGAAAAAACGGGAAGACAGCCCCGTTATTTTAAGACAATCGGCAACTCCTCCCCGTTATATGGATACAAAAGCGGGGTGGTCTCCCCGAAATCCGAAATTTAATAGAAAAAACGGGGTTCCGTCCCCGACATTTGGACAGAAATTCGGGAACACTGTCCCGATTTTTCTTTAATTTAATCGGGGTCGGTTTTCCCGACAAACTTCATAAATATCGGGTACCCACTCCCGAAATATGATAAACGAGACGGGAAAGGATTCCCGTTTTTCTGACACACCCCTTCCCGATTTTCTGTAAAGAAATCGGGGAATCCTACACGGTCTTATACGACGAGTTAGAATGCAAATAAAACTGATTTCATAAAAAATAGAGGTCCGAGTGAGGTTATATTGAAAAAATGAGAAAATTGGCCGAAATCTACGATTTTTCCTTACTTACCATCACAGAAAACTTGGTGCTTATGAGTCCGAGATGAGAAATAGTTTCAACCATCCACGGACTTATACGACGAGTAAGAGTGCAATGAAACTGATTTCATCAAGAATAGAGGTCCGAGTGAGGTTATATTGAAAAAATGAGAAAATTGGCCGAAACCGAAGATTTTTCCTTACTTACCATCAGAGAAAACTTGGTGCTTATGATTCCGATATGAGAAATCGTTTCAACCATTCCACGGTATTATACGACGAGTTAGAATGCAAATAAAACTGATTTCATAAAAAATAGAGGTCCGAGTGAGGTTATATTGAAAAAATGAGAAAATTGGCCGAAACCGAAGATTTTTCCTTACTTACCATCACAGAAAACTTGGTGCTTATGATTCCGATATAAGAAATGGTTTCAACCATTCCACGGTCTTATACGACGAGCTAGATTGCAAATAAAACTGATTTCATAAAAAATAGAGGTCCGAGTGAGGTTATATTGAAATAATGAGAAAATTGGCCGAAACCGAAGATTTTTCCTTACTTACCATCACAGAAAACTTAGTGCTTATGATTCCGATATGAGAAATGGTTTAAACCATTCCACGGTATTATACGACGATTTAGAATGCAAATAAAACTGATTTCATCAAGAATAGAGGTCCGAGTGAGGTTATATTGAAAAAATGAGAAAATTGGCCGAAACCGAAGATTTTTCCTTACTTACCATCACAGAAAACTTGGTGCTTATGATTCCGATATAAGAAATGGTTTCAACCATTCCACGGTCTTATACGACGAGCTAGATTGCAAATAAAACTGATTTCATAAAAAATAGGGGTCCGAGTGAGGTTATATTGAAATAATGAGAAAATTGACCGAAACCGAAGATTTTTCCTTACTTACCATCACAGAAAACTTGGTGCTTATGATTCCGAAATAAGAAATGGTTTCAACCATTCCACGGTCTTATACGACGAGCTAGATTGCAAATAAAACTGATTTCATAAAAAATAGGGTCCGAGTGAGGTTATATTGAAATAATGAGAAAATTGGCCGAAACCGAAGATTTTTCCTTACTTACCATCACAGAAAACTTGGTGCTTATGATTCCGATATGAGAAATGGTTTAAACCATTCCACGGTATTATACGACGATTTAGAATGCAAATAAAACTGATTTCATCAAGAATAGAGGTCCGAGTGAGGTTATATTGAAATAATGAGAAAATTGGCCGAAACCGAAGATTTTTCCTTACTTACCATCACAGAAAACTTGGTGCTTATGATTCCGATATGAGAAATGGTTTAAACCATTCCACGGTATTATACGACGATTTAGAATGCAAATAAAACTGATTTCATCAAGAATAGAGGTCCGAGTGAGGTTATATTGAAAAATGAGAAAATTGGCCGAAACCGAAGATTTTTCCTTACTTACCATCACAGAAAACTTGGTGCTTATGATTCCGATATGAGAAATGGTTTCAACCATCCCACGGAATTATACGACGAGTAAGAGTGCAAATGAATCTGATTTCATCAAGAATAGAGGTCCGAGTGAGGTTATATTGAAAAAATGAGAAAATTGGCCGAAACCGAAGATTTTTCCTTACTTACCATCACAGAAAACTTGTTGCTTATGATTCCGATATGAGAAATGGTTTAAACCATTCCACGGTATTATACGACGATTTAGAATGCAAATAAAACTGATTTCATAAAAATAGAGGTCCGAGTGAGGTTATATTGAAATAATGAGAAAATTGGCCGAAACCGAAGATTTTTCCTTACTTACCATCACAGAAAACTTGGTGCTTATGATTCCGATATGAGAAATGGTTTCAACCATCCACGGACTTATACGACGAGTAAGAGTGCAAATAAAAACTGATTTCATCAAGAATAGAGGTCCGAGTGAGGTTATATTGAAAAAATGAGAAAATTGGCCGAAACCGAAGATTTTTCCTTACTTACCATCACAGAAAACTTGGTGCTTATGATTCCGATATAAGAAATGGTTTCAACCATTCCACGGTCTTATACGACGAGCTAGATTGCAAATAAAACTGATTTCATAAAAAATAGGGGTCCGAGTGAGGTTATATTGAAATAATGAGAAAATTGGCCGAAACCGAAGATTTTTCCTTACTTACCATCACAGAAAACTTGGTGCTTATGATTCCGATATGAAAAATGGTTTCAACCATTCCACGGTCTTATACGACGAGTTAGAATGCAAATAAAACTGATTTCATAAAAAATAATCCTCCATTTTCATTTATTCTAGGCCAATTTTATAATTCCAAGGTCAATTTCGCATTTAAGCTACTTTTTCGTTTCCCGCTATGTTTAAACTGTTACGGTTCCCGGAATTTTAAAATAAACCGGGGAGGCGATCGCGATATCTGGACAGAAATTCGGGAAGGAGACCCGAAGTTTCATAAAGATATAGGGGAGGCTTCCCCAAAATTTTAAAACAAAAACGGGAAAGGGTCCCAGTTATATTGAAAGAAATTCGGGAAAGGATCCCCGAAGTTTCATAAGAATAACGGGGAGTTTCCGAAAATTAATTAATAAAACGGGGAGGGTACCCCGTATTCTTATACAAATATCAAGGACCGCTACCCGATATATCAGAGAAACAACGGGAATGCCTCCCCGATATTTGGACAGAATATCGGGAAGGTCACCCCGTTATATGGATAATAAAGCGGGGAGGTTTCCCCGAAATTTTATACAAATATCGGGGAACCCTACCCGATATATCTTAGAAAAAACGGGAAGACAGCCCCGTTATTTTAAGACAATCGGCAACTCCTCCCCGTTATATGGATACAAAAGCGGGGTGGTCTCCCCGAAATCCGAAATTTAATAGAAAAAACGGGGTTCCGTCCCCGACATTTGGACAGAAATTCGGGAACACTGTCCCGATTTTCTTTAATTTAATCGGGGTCGGTTTTCCCGACAAACTTCATAAATATCGGGTACCCACTCCCGAAATATGATAAACGAGACGGGAAAGGATTCCCGTTTTTCTGACACACCCCTTCCCGATTTTCTGTAAAGAAATCGGGGAATCCTACACGGTCTTATAAGACGAGTTAGAATGCAAATAAAACTGATTTCATAAAAAATAGAGGTCCGAGTGAGGTTATATTGAAAAAATGAGAAAATTGGCCGAAATCTACGATTTTTCCTTACTTACCATCACAGAAAACTTGGTGCTTATGAGTCCGAGATGAGAAATAGTTTCAACCATCCCACGGACTTATACGACGAGTAAGAGTGCAATGAAACTGATTTCATCAAGAATAGAGGTCCGAGTGAGGTTATATTGAAAAAATGAGAAAATTGGCCGAAACCGAAGATTTTTCCTTACTTACCATTACAGAAAACTTGGTGCTTATGATTCCGATATGAGAAATCGTTTCAACCATTCCACGGTATTATACGACGAGTTAGAATGCAAATAAAACTGATTTCATAAAAAATAGAGGTCCGAGTGAGGTTATATTGAAAAAATGAGAAAAATGGCCGAAACCGAAGATTTTTCCTTACTTACCATCACAGAAAACTTGGTGCTTATGATTCCGATATGAGAAATGGTTTCAACCATCCCACGGACTTATACGACGAGTAAGAGTGCAAATAAAACTGATTTCATCAAGAATAGAGGTCCGAGTGAGGTTATATTGAAAAAATGAGAAAATTGGCCGAAACCGAAGATTTTTCCTTACTTACCATCACAGAAAACTTGGTGCTTATGATTCCGATATAAGAAATGGTTTCAACCATTCCACGGTCTTATACGACGAGCTAGATTGCAAATAAAACTGATTTCATAAAAAATAGGGGTCCGAGTGAGGTTATATTGAAATAATGAGAAAATTGGCAGAAACCGAAGATTTTTCCTTACTTACCATCACAGAAAACTTGGTGCTTATGATTACGATATAAGAAATGGTTTCAACCATTCCACGGTCTTATACGACGAGCTAGATTGCAAATAAAACTGATTTCATAAAAAATAGGGGTCCGAGTGAGGTTATATTGAAATAATGAGAAAATTGACCGAAACCGAAGATTTTTCCTTACTTACCATCACAGAAAACTTGGTGCTTATGATTCCGAAATAAGAAATGGTTTCAACCATTCCACGGTCTTATACGACGAGCTAGATTGCAAATAAAACTGATTTCATAAAAAATAGGGGTCCGAGTGAGGTTATATTGAAATAATGAGAAAATTGGCCGAAACCGAAGATTTTTCCTTACTTACCATCACAGAAAACTTGGTGCTTATGATTCCGATATGAGAAATGGTTTAAACCATTCCACGGTATTATACGACGATTTAGAATGCAAATAAAACTGATTTCATCAAGAATAGAGGTCCGAGTGAGGTTATATTGAAAAAATGAGAAAATTGGCCGAAACCGAAGATTTTTCCTTACTTACCATCACAGAAAACTTGGTGCTTATGATTCCGTTATGAGAAATGGTTTCAACCATCCCACGGACTTATACGACGAGTAAGAGTGCAAATGAAACTGATTTCATCAAGAATAGAGGTCCGAGTGAGGTTATATTGAAAAAATGAGAAAATTGGCCGAAACCGAAGATTTTTCCTTACTTACCATCACAGAAAACTTGGTGCTTATGATTCCGATATGAGAAATGGTTTCAACCATCCCACGGACTTATACGACGAGTAAGAGTGCAAATAAAAACTGATTTCATCAAGAATAGAGGTCCGAGTGAGGTTATATTGAAAAAATGAGAAAATTGGCCGAAACCGAAGATTTTTCCTTAATTACCATCACAGAAAACTTGTTGCTTATGATTCCGATATGAGAAATGGTTTAAACCATTCCACGGTATTATACGACGATTTAGAATGCAAATAAAACTGATTTCATAAAAATAGAGGTCCGAGTGAGGTTATATTGAAATAATGGGAAAATTGGCCGAAACCGAATATTTTTCCTTACTTACCATCACAGAAAACTTGGTGCTTATGATTCCGATATGAGGAATGGTTTCAACCATCCCACGGACTTATACCGAGTAAGAGTGCAAATAAAAACTGATTTCATCAAGAATAGAGGTCCGAGTGAGGTTATATTGAAAAAATGAGAAAATTGGCCGAAACCGAAGATTTTTCCTTACTTACCATCACAGATAACTTGGTGCTTATGATTCCGATATAAGAAATGGTTTCAACCATTCCACGGTCTTATACGACGAGCTAGATTGCAAATAAAACTGATTTCATAAAAAATAGGGGTCCGAGTGAGGTTATATTGAAATAATGAGAAAATTGGCCGAAACCGAAGATTTTTCCTTACTTACCATCACAGAAAACTTGGTGCTTATGATTCCGATATGAAAAATGGTTTCAACCATTCCACGGTCTTATACGACGAGTTAGAATGCAAATAAAACTGATTTCATAAAAAATAATCCTCCATTTTCATTTATTCTAGGCCAATTTTATAATTCCAAGGTCAATTTCGCATTTAAGCTACTTTTTCGTTTCCCGCTATGTTTAAACTGTTACGGTTCCCGGAATTTTAAAAATAAACTGGAGAGGCGATCGCGATATCTGG
This sequence comes from Clarkia xantiana subsp. parviflora, assembly GCA_036873135.1. Classification (NCBI taxonomy): domain Eukaryota; kingdom Viridiplantae; phylum Streptophyta; class Magnoliopsida; order Myrtales; family Onagraceae; genus Clarkia; species Clarkia xantiana. Next base: position 32,514,327 of record JAPTYO010000003.1, on the reverse strand, counting down.
ACAGAAATTCGGGAAGGAGACCCCGAAGTTTCCTAAAGATATAGGGGAGGCTTCCCCAAAATTTTAAAACAAAAACGGGAAAGGGTCCCAGTTATATTGAAAGAAATTCGGGAAAGGATCCCTGAAGTTTCATAAGAATAACGGGGAGTTTCCGAAAATTAATTAATAAAACGGGGAGGGTACCCCGTATTCTTATACAAATATCAAGGACCCCTACCCGATATATCAGAGAAACAACGGGAATGCCTCCCCGATATTTGGACAGAATATCGGCAAAGTCACCCCGTTATATGGATAATAAAGCGGGGATGTTTCCCCGAATTTTTATACAAATATCGGGGAACCCTACCCGATATATCTTAGAAAAAACGGGAAGACAGCCCCGTTATTTTAAGACAATCGGCAACTCCTCCCCGTTATATGGATACAAAAGCGGGGTGGTCTCCCCGAAATCCGAAATTTAATAGAAAAAACGGGGTTCCGTCCCCGACATTAGGACAGAAATTCAGGAACACTGTCCCGATTTTTCTTTAATTTAATCGGGGTCGGTTTTCCCGACAAACTTCATAAATATCGGGTACCCACTCCCGAAATATGATAAACGAGACGGGAAAGGATTCCCGTTTTTCTGACACACCCCTTCCCGATTTTCTGTAAAGAAATCGGGGAATCCTACACGGTCTTATACGACGAGCGGGGACGGCTCCCCGAATTTTATACAAATATCGGGGACGGTTCGTCGAATTTTATACAAATATCGGGGACCCGACCCGATATATCTTAGAAAAAACGGGAACCTGGCCCCGATATTTGGACAGACAATCGGAAAACCCTCCCCGTAATATGGATACAAAAGCGGGGAGGCCAGCCCGAAATCCTATACAAATATCGGGGACACTTACCCGAAATTTAATAAAAAAAAAAGGGGTTCCTTACCCGACATTTGGACAGAAATTCGGGAACTCTGTCCCGATTTTTCTTTAATTTGATCGGGGTCGGTTTTCCCGAAAAACTTCATAAACTCCCGAAATATGATAAACGAGACGGTAAATGATTCCCGTTTTTCTAACACACCCCTTCCCGATTTTCTGTAAAGAAATCGGGGAATCCTACACACCATACCGACCACACGTAATTTTAGAAAAATTCTACAAATCTATCGGTGTACTTAATTGCTGGTTATCAATATTTTGTCGTGATGTGTCTACTGGTTGTCCATTTAATTTCACACGAATATGGATTGTATGAGAAGTATGCGGTGCGGATATGGACGTGGTTTAAAACTGCGGGTTGAAACCTACTGACATCCCTAGCTGCAGTTCTCTCAACATATCTGTAAGTTTGACGATATACCATGACACATAAAAAAAAAAAGAAATCCAACATATAGTAATCCTCCATTTTCATTTATTCTAGGCCAATTTTATAATTCCAAGGTCAATTTCGCATTTAAGCTACTTTTTCGTTTCACGGTTTTTTCCCTAGGCAGCTGCCTACGGGTTTTTCGCCATTTTTAATTTGATGACATCTCCTCACTCGTACCTCCGAATTGGATGATATCATGTGCGTTTTCATTTATTCTAGGCCTATTTTATATTTACAATGTCAATTTCGCGTTTTAGCTCATTTCACAGTTCACTGTTTTTTCTATAGGCATCTGCCTATGGGTTTTTCGCAATTTTTAATTTGCCGATATCTCCTCACTCGGACCTCCGAATTGGATGATTTCACGTGCGTTTTCATTTATTCTAGGCCTACTTTAGATTTCCAATGTCAATTTCGCGTTTTAGCTAATTTGAAAGTTCGCTGTTTTTTCCGTAGGCAGCTGTCTATGGCTTTTTCGCAATTTTTTATTTGCCGATATATCCTCACTCGGACATCCGAATTGGATGATTTCAGGTACGTTTTCATTTATTCTAGACCTATTTTATATTTCCAATGTCAATTTCGCGTTTTAGCTAATATGAAAGTTCACTGTTTTTTCCGTAGGCAGCAGCCTATGGGTTTTTCGCAATTTTTTATTTGCCGATATCTCCTCACTCGGACATCCGAATTGGATGATTTCAGGTGCGTTTTCATTTATTCTTGGCCTATTTTATATTTCCAATGTCAATTTTGCATTTTAGCTTATTTGAAAGTTCACTATTTTTTCCGTAGGCAGCTGCCTGTGGGTTTTTCGCAATTTTTAATTTGCCGATATCTCCTCACTCGGACCTCCGAATTGGATGATATCATGTGCGTTTTCATTTATTCTAGGCCTATTTTATATTTCCAATGTCAATTTCGCGTTTTAGTTAATTTTAAAGTTCACTGTTTTTTCCATAGGCAGCTGCCTATGGGTTTTTCGCAATTTTTAATTTGCCGATATCTCCTCAATCGGACCTCCGAATTGGATGATTTCAGGTGCGTTTTCATTTATTCTAGGCCTATTTTATATTTCCAATGTCAATTTCGCGTTTTAGCTAATTTTAAAGTTCACTGTTTTTTCCATAGGCAGCTGCCTATGGGTTTTTCGCAATTTTTTATTTGCCGATATCTCCTCGCTCGGACATCCGAATTGGATAATATCGTTTGCTTTTGACTAGTTTGGTCGGTCTTGTCGGTGCTTTAGATTTGTTATTCTTTTAAAAATTGGTGCATTCATATGTTAAGAGTGATTTGGATGTTGTTAAAGTGTTATATACTTTGAATTGAACGATTGTTAGGATGGTTGTGGTGAAAGTAATATAAGAATGATGTTATTTATTAAATTTTAATGAGTTTTGGTTTTCCAAATGACAAGTCCTGTTGTTTTGGTGACAGTAGTACTTGTTGAAATATCTATAAAATTTAGCGACGGGAAATCCCGTCGCTACACATCACAAAACCACTACCTCAATAAGCCTGTCGCTAGTACAATAGCGACGGGTCTAGTATCCAGTCGCTAAAGTATTACCGGCAGGACTTTTAACGACGGGTCAATGACAGGAAAAATCCCGTCGCTAATACTTTTAGCGACGGGTTTTCCCGTTGCCAAAAGCCTTTTTTCTGGAAGTGTAATCGGGAAGGAATCCCTGAAGTTTCTTTAAAGAATCGGAAGGTGCTCTCCGAAAATTTAACAAAGATTCAGGTAGATTTCTCCGAAGTTTACTTGAAAAGTCGTGAAGTTGTATCCGAGTATTAGAACATAAGAGACTCTCCGAGTGTTTACCAGAAAATCGGGAGGGTTCTTCCTAAAAATAATCATCTCCACGGGAACGGAACCCCCGATATTCCAAGAAAATCAGAGATGTGTCCCCGATATGTTTCAAAAGATTCGGGAATATCTCCCTGATATTCCATAAAAAAAATCAGGGAGCATTCCCCGCTATGTTTAAACTGTTACGGTTCCCGAAATTTTAAAAATAAAATGGGGAGGCGATCGCGATATCTGGACAGAAATTCGGGAAGGAGACCCCGAAGTTTCATAAAGATATAGGGGAGGCTTTCCCAAAATTTTAAAACCAAAACGGGAAACGGTCCCCGTTATATTGAAAGAAATTCGGGACAGGGAGCCCCTAGTTTCATAAGAAAAAAGGGGAGGGCTTACCGAAGTTTAATTAAAAAAACGGGGTGGGGTCCCCGTAATATTATACAAATAACGGGGAAACCTACCCGATAGTTTAGAGAAAGAACGGGGTCACATTGCCGATATTTGGCAGCATATCGGCAAGCCCACCCCGTTATATGGATTATAAAGCGGGGACGGTTCCCCGAATTTTTTACAAATAACGGGGACGGTTCCCCGAATTGTATACAAATATCGGGGACCCAACCTGATATATCTTAGAAAAAACGGGAAACCGTCCCCGATATTTGGACAGACAATCGGAAAACCCTCCCCGTAATATGGATACAAAAGCGGAGAGTCAATCCCCAAATCCTATACAAATATCGGGGACACTTACCCGAAATTTAATAAAAAAAAAGGGGTTCATTACTCGACATTTGGACAGAAATTCGGGAACTCTGTCCCGATTTTTCTTTAATTTGATCGGCGTCGGTTTTCCCGAAAAACTTCATAAACTCCCGAAATATGATAAACGAGACGGTAAATGATTCCCGTTTTTCTAACACACCCCTTCCCGATTTTCTGTAAAGAAATCGGGGAATCCTACACACCATACCGACCACACGTAATTTTAGAAAAATTCTACAAATCTATCGGTGTACTTAATTGCTGGTTATCAATATTTCGTCGTGATGTGTCTACTGGTTGTCCATTTAATTTCACACGGATATGGATTGTATGAGAAGTATGCGGTGCGGATATGGACGTGGTTTAAAACTGCGGGTTGAAACCTACTGACATCCCTAGCTGCAGATCTCTCAACATATCTGTAAGTTTGACGATATACCATGACACATAAAAAAAAAAAAAAAAAATCCAACATATAGTAATCCTCCATTTTCATTTATTCTAGGCCAATTTTATAATTCCAAGGTCAATTTCGCATTTAAGCTACTTTTTCGTTTCACGGTTTTTTCCCTAGGCAGCTGCCTACGGGTTTTTCGCCATTTTTAATTTGATGACATCTCCTCACTCGTACCTCCGAATTGGATGATATCATGTGCGTTTTCATTTATTCTAGGCCTATTTTATATTTACAATGTCAATTTCGCGTTTTAGCTCATTTCACAGTTCACTGTTTTTTCTATAGGCATCTGCCTATGGGTTTTTCGCTATTTTTAATTTGCCGATATCTCCTCACTCGGACCTCCGAATTGGATGATTTCACGTGCGTTTTCATTTATTCTAGGCCTATTTTAGATTTCCAATGTCAATTTCGCGTTTTAGCTAATTTGAAAGTTCATAGTTTTTTCCGTAGGCAGCTGTCTATGGCTTTTTCGCAATTTTTTATTTGCCGATATATCCTCACTCGGACATCCGAATTGGATGATTTCAGGTGCGTTTTCATTTATTCTAGGCCTATTTTATATTTCCAATGTCAATTTCGCGTTTTAGCTAATTTGAAAGTTCACTGTTTTTTCCGTAGGCAGCAGCCTATGGGTTTTTGGCAATTTTTTATTTGCCGATATCTCCTCACTCGGACATCCGAATTGGATGATTTCAGGTGCGTTTTCATTTATTCTTGGCCTATTTTATATTTCCAATGTCAATTTTTCGTTTTAGCTAATTTGAAAGTTCACTGTTTTTTCCGTAGGCAGCTGCCTGTGGCTTTTTCGCAATTTTTTATTTGCCGATATCTCCTCACTCGGACATCCGAATTGGATAATATCGTTTGCTTTTGACTAGTTTGGTCGGTCTTGTCGGTGCTTTAGATTTGTTATTCTCTTAAAAATTGTTGCATTCATATGTTAAGAGTGATTTGGATGGTGTTAAAGTGTTATATACTTTGGATTGAACGATTGTTAGGATGGTTGTGGTGAAAGTAATATAAGAATGATGTTATTTATTAAATTTTAATGAGTTTTGGTTTTCCAAATGACAAGTCCTGTTGTTTTAGTGACAGTAGTACTTGTTGAAATATCTATAATATTTAGCGACGGAAAATCCCGTCGCTACACATCACAAAACCACTACCTCAATAAGCCTGTCGCTAAACTGTTTAGCGACGGGTATTTCCCGTCGCTAGTACAATAGCGACGGGTCTAGTATCCAGTCGCTAAAGTATTACCGGCAGGACTTTTAACGACGGGTCAACGACAGGAAAAATCCCGTCGCTAATACTTTTAGCGACGGGCTTTTAGCGACGGGTTTTCCCGTTGCCAAAAGCCTTTTTTTCTGGTAGTGTAATCGGGAAGGAATCCCTGAAGTTTCTTTAAAGAATCGGAAGGTGCTCTCCGAAAATTTAACAAAGATTCAGGTAGATTTCTCCGAAGTTTACTTGAAAAGTCGTGAAGTTGTATCCGAGTATTAGAACATAAGAGACTCTCCGAGTGTTTACCAGAAAATCGGGAGGGTTCTTCCTAAAAATAATCATCTCCACGGGAACGGAACCCCCGATATTCCAAGAAAATCAGAGAGGTGTCCCCGATATGTTTCAAAAGATTCGGGAATATCTCCCTGATATTCCATAAAAAAAATCAGGGAGCATTCCCCGCTATGTTTAAACTGTTACGGTTCCCGAAATTTTAAAAATAAAACGGGGAGGCGATCGCGATATCTGGACAGAAATTCGGGAAGGAGACCCCGAAGTTTCATAAAGATATAGGGGAGGCTTTCCCAAAATTTTAAAACCAAAACGGGAAACGGTCCCCGTTATATTGAAAGAAATTCGGGACAGGGAGCCCGCAGTTTCATAAGAAAAACGGGGAGGGCTTACCGAAGATTAATTAAACAAACGGGGAGCGGTCCCCGTAATATTATACAAATAACAGGGAAATCTACCCGATAGTTTAGAGAAAGAACGGGGACACTTCACCGATATTTGGCAGCATATCGGCAAGCCCTCCCCGTTATATGGATTATAAAGCGGGGACGTCTCCCCGAATTTTATACAAATATCGGGGACGGTTCTCCGAATTTTATACAAATATCGGGGACATGACCCGATATATCTTAGAAAAAACGGGACCCAGGCCCCGATATTTGGACAGACAATCGGAAATCCCTCCCCGTAATATGGATACAAAAGCGGGGAGGCCAGCCCGAAATCCTATACAAATATCAGGGACACTTACCCGAAATTTAATATAAAAAAAAGGGGTTCCTTACCCGACATTTGGACAGAAATTCGGGAACTCTGTCCCGATTTTTCTTTAATTTGATCGGGGTCGGTTTTCCCGAAAAACTTCATAAACTCCCGAAATATGATAAACGAGACGGTAAATGATTTCCGTTTTTCTAACACACCCCTTCCCGATTTTCTGTAAAGAAATCGGGGAATCCTACACACCATACCGACCACACGTAATTTTAGAAAAATTCTACAAATCTATCGGTGTACTTAATTGCTGGTTATCAATATTTTGTCGTGATGTGTCTACTGGTTGTCCATTTAATTTCACACGGATATGGATTGTATGAGAAGTATGCGGTGCGGATATGGACGTGGTTTAAAACTGCGGGTTGAAACCTACTGACATCCCTAGCTGCAGTTCTCTCAACATATCTGTAAGTTTGACGATATACCATGACACATAAAAAAAAAAAATCCAACATATAGTAATCCTCCATTTTCATTTATTCTAGGCCAATTTTATAATTCCAAGGTCAATTTCGCATTTAAGCTACTTTTTCGTTTCACGGTTTTTTCCCTAGGCAGCTGCCTACGGGTTTTTCGCCATTTTTAATTTGATGACATCTCCTCACTCGTACCTCCGAATTGGATGATATCATGTGCGTTTTCATTTATTCTAGGCCTATTTTATATTTACAATGTCAATTTCGCGTTTTAGCTCATTTCACAGTTCACTGTTTTTTCTATAGGCATCTGCCTATGGGTTTTTCGCTATTTTTAATTTGCCGATATCTCCTCACTCGGACCTCCGAATTGGATGATTTCACGTGCGTTTTCATTTATTCTAGGCCTATTTTAGATTTCCAATGTCAATTTCGCGTTTTAGCTAATTTGAAAGTTCATAGTTTTTTCCGTAGGCAGCTGTCTATGGCTTTTTCGCAATTTTTTATTTGCCGATATATCCTCACTCGGACATCCGAATTGGATGATTTCAGGTGCGTTTTCATTTATTCTAGGCCTATTTTATATTTCCAATGTCAATTTCGCGTTTTAGCTAATTTGAAAGTTCACTGTTTTTTCCGTAGGCAGCAGCCTATGGGTTTTTGGCAATTTTTTATTTGCCGATATCTCCTCACTCGGACATCCGAATTGGATGATTTCAGGTGCGTTTTCATTTATTCTTGGCCTATTTTATATTTCCAATGTCAATTTTTCGTTTTAGCTAATTTGAAAGTTCACTGTTTTTTCCGTAGGCAGCTGCCTGTGGCTTTTTCGCAATTTTTTATTTGCCGATATCTCCTCACTCGGACATCCGAATTGGATAATATCGTTTGCTTTTGACTAGTTTGGTCGGTCTTGTCGGTGCTTTAGATTTGTTATTCTCTTAAAAATTGTTGCATTCATATGTTAAGAGTGATTTGGATGGTGTTAAAGTGTTTTATACTTTGGATTGAACGATTGTTAGGATGGTTGTGGTGAAAGTAATATAAGAATGATGTTATTTATTAAATTTTAATGAGTTTTGGTTTTCCAAATGACAAGTCCTGTTGTTTTGGTGACAGTAGTACTTGTTGAGATATCTATAATATTTAGCGACGGAAAATCCCGTCGCTACACATCACAAAACCACTACATCAATAAGCCCGTCGCTAAACTGTTTAGCGACGGGTATTTCCCGTCGCTAGTACACTAGCGACGGGTCTAGTATCCAGTCGCTAAAGTATTACCGGCAGGACTTTTAACGACGGGTCAACGACAGGAAAAATCCCGTCGCTAATACTTTTAGCGACGGGCTTTTAGCGACGGGTTTTCCCGTTGCCAAAAGCCTTTTTTCTGGTAGTGTAAACGGGAAGGAATCCCTGAAGTTTCTTTAAAGAATCGGAAGGTGCTCTCCGAAAATATAACAAAGATTCAGGTAGATTTCTCCGAAGTTTACTTGAAAAGTCGTGAAGTTGTATCCGAGTATTAGAACATAAGAGACTCTCCGAGTGTTTACCAGAAAATCGGGAGGGTTCTTCCTAAAAATAATCATCTCCACGGGAACGGAATCCCCGATATTCCAATAAAAATCAGAGAGGTGTCCCCGATATGTTTCAAAAGATTCGGGAATATCTCCCTGATATTCCATAAAAAAAATCAGGGAGCATTCCCCGCTATGTTTAAACTGTTACGGTTTCCGAAATTTTAAAAATAAAACGGGGAGGCGATCGCGATATCTTGACAGAAATTCGGGAAGGAGACCCCGAAGTTTCATAAAGATATAGGGGAGGCTTTCCCAAAATTTTAAAATGCTCAAAAGGCGAACTCCGAGATGTTGATGCAATATGGACATGAGCTGGTACGTACTATTTATGAGCATTGTCCTTATTTCCCCGTTGCGAAGCTAGGTGATCTTGAGTGCCTTGGGAAGCTCTATGCCTGTCTAGAGGGTGAGTGTGCCGGGGACATGGCCGTTGGCGATGAGGCGGAGGGCTCGACTCCTGCCCTTGATGGTACTGGGATTGTGGTTTCCGATGATGAGGGAGGTGGCGCTGGGGATCCTCCGACTGGTCATATCTAAGACTTGTTTGCTTTACGTGTTTGTTTAGACCTTCTTGTACCTCTTTTAATGTATTGTTGGATGTATGCCTTTATCTTGTAGACTTGGTGGGTATGTTGTGGACTTGTTGCTTGGATTTGACCGGGGTGTTGCGCTTGTCATGTTAGACGCCTTGATTGTACCTGTTTCCTTATCATGTTATGTGTGTCGGATGAATTTGATTATGCATATTGTGGTTTTAACGAAATCTTTATTATTGTTGCCCCCCCTTGGCTATATCGGTTTGTGCCCTTGCATATGATCTTTTCTTCTTGACTTTCATTGTATAGAAGACCTGGTTAGCTGTGTCAATGAGACATCTTGATGTAACCTTCTTTATTATGTGTCGAAATATTCCGACATGTTGTGTCAATGAGGCAGCATGTTCGGTATGCCCCCCTTTTTTGAGGGTGTATATATGGATCATAGTTGAACTCGCGTTATGGATATTTCATTATAACTTGCGACGTACATTGTTGTGCCTCGTGGTCACAACGCATGTTGTTATGTGTTTCCCCGATATATGATTGTCGCCTATGGTTTGCGGCGTATTTCACGTTATCTTGTATTGTTGTTCTCGTTATTGTATACTTGCGTTCGTATTCTCGGAGGTTGCCACGGCTAAGGCTTGGTGTTTTATGGTTGTTTGGATTGGGATGTGGCCGAATGTGTTTGGGTATGTTTGGTGTTGGTATGGAGTATTGGAAATGAGATATCGTTTATATACCAGCTGGTCTTGTTCATGCCTCTATTTGGTTTTCTTCCAATATAGGGCATTTACGCTAGTTGGTGGTAATCCAACTACGTTTTAAACTTCGTTTGGACATATTCCCAAGCAAGGCCAACGCGCTAAACTGGGTCTATAACCAGGTGGTAATCGGGCCGATTCGACCGGATGAACCAGAATTCGAACGAGAAGAATTTTTTTTTTTCAAAACCAAATTTTCTTAATTTTGTTTTTAAAAAGAACATCTAAATTTTATAATAAAAAAACATATCATACGTTTGTTAAAAACCAAGAAGACTGCCGATATATTTTTTTTTTTTTGTCAAAACCGCTTTTTTATTGTATTTGAACAAGTGGTCAGACCGCATTCGGGCCGATTCGACCGGATGAACCAGAAATCGAATGAGAAGAATCTTTGTTTGTCAAAACCAAATTTTCTTATTTTTTTTTAAAGAACATCTAAATTTTATAATAAGAAAAACATATCATCTGTTTGTTAAAACCAATAAGACTGCCGATATATTTTTTTTTGTCAAAACCACTTTTTTACTTTTTTTATTGTATTTGAACAAGTGGTCAGACTGCATTCGGGCCGATTCGACCGGATGAACCAGAAATCGAACGAGAATAATTTTTTTTTTTGTCAAAACCAAATTTTCTTAATTTTATTTGTAAAAGAAACATCTAAATTTTATAATAAAAAAAAACATATCATCCGTTTGTTAAAACAAGAAGACAGCCAAGATAATTTTTTTTTTGTCAAAACCACTTTTTACTTTTTTTTATTGTATTTGAACAAGTGTTAGACTGCATTCTGGCTGATTCGACCAGAAGAACCATAAATCAAACGAGAATAATTTTTTTTTTGGTCAAAACCAAATTTTATTAATTTTGTTTTTAAAGAGATCATCTAAATTTTATAATTAAAAAACATATCATCCGTTTGTTAAAACCAAGAAAACTGCCGAGATTTTTTTTTTGTCAAAACCACTTTTTTACTTTTTTTTTTATTGTATTTGAACAAGTGGTCAGATCGCATTCGGCCGATTCGAACAGAAGAACCAGAAATCGAACGAGAAGAATTTTTTTTTTGTCAAAACCAAATTTTCTTAATTTTTTTAAAAAAGAAAATCTAAATTTTATAATAAAAAAAACATATCATCCGTTTGTTAAAACCAAGAAGATTGCCGAGATTTTTTTTTTGTCAAAACCACTTTTTTACTTTTTTTTTTAATTGTATTTGAACAAGTGGTTAGACCGCATTCGGGCCGATTCGACCAGATGAACCAGAAATCGAACGAGAAGATTTTTTTGTCAAAATCAAATTTTCTTAATTTTGTTTTTAAAAAGAACATCTAAATTTTAGAATAAAAAAACATATCATCCGTTTGTTAAAACCAAGAAGACTGCCAAATTTATTTTTTGTCAAAACCATTTTTTTTACTTTTTTATTGTATTTGAAAAAGTGGTCAAACCGCATTCGGGTCGATTCGACCGGATGAACCAGAAATCAAACGAGAATAATTTTTTTTGTCAAAACCAAATTTTTTTTTAATTTTGTTTTTAAAAAGAACATCTAAATTTTATAATAAAAAAACATATCATCTATCTGTTAAAACCAAGAAGATTGCCAAGTTTTTTTTTTTTTTTTGTAAAACCGCTTTTTACTTCTTTATTGTATTTGAACAAGTGTTCAGACGGCATTCGGGCCGATTCGACCGGATGAACTAGAAATCGAACGAGAAGAATTTTTTTTTGTCAAAACCAAATTTTCTTAATTTTGTTTTTAAAAAGAACATCTAAATTTTGTAATAAAAAAACATATCATCTGTTTGTTAAAACAAGAAGACTGCCGAGATATTTTGTTTTTGTGAAAACCACTTTTTTTACTTTTTTGTTGTATTTGAACAAGTGGTCAGACCGCATTCGAGCTGATTCGACCGAATGAACCAAAAATCGAACGAGAAGATTTTTTTTTTTTTTTTTGTCAAAACAAAAATTTCTTAATTTTGTTTTTGAAAAGCACATCTAAATTTTATAATAAAAAAAACATATCATCTGTTTTTTAAAACCAAGAAGACTGACCTGTAAAGTATAAGTAACACAAAATAGAGAAAGACCTCTCTGAGGCATTATGACAAACACTTGCAAAGCATGTTAAGTTAGACTAGAACATATGCAGTCATGAGAAAAAATTAAGGGCTGGTGGCCAAGAATTATTCAAGATTAATTAATACTTACTCGTAGAGAAATGAAAATCAAACAAAGAAGTACAAAAAATGGAATCACGAAATCCATGAAATGCTTTTCAAAGTTTTCTGGCAATATACTATTGATCAAATTTTAAGAAAACGTAAGAAAAAAAGAATGGAGAGAAGAACTTGACACCAGAAAACGAATGGAATAGAACTCCTTTACGTAAACTCTTTCTTCATGCCTCTCTTATATACAAAAAAATCCCTAATTCTAGGGCAGAGCAGCGATGAGGATGGCCTCTCTTCACCTGCAAATACAGCGGCCTCCTTTCTTCTCTTTTCGCAGAACCTCAGACCTAATTCTAAAGAAGATGAATACAGCGGGCGGAGGATGAGATGTGAGATTAAATAAGATGAACTACTCTCCTCTCATGTACCGTAGTTTTAGATTAAAAAAATGACTTAAACCGGATAAACCGATCCGAATCCGAACCGATCCAACTAATAAGTATCGGTTACCTCTTTAACTTTTTAATGATGTTAATCACCCTTATACCCAACCAAAAGCATAATGCTCCCAAAGCATCATAGAAAGGTCTGTTGGACCTAATTCTATTTGAGGGTTAAATGACATAGTATTAAACTTAGAGGACTAAGCTATACATAGTCCTTCACATTGGACCGATCCGGCCTGGACTGGTTCTGGACCGGACATGAACTGGTTTAAACGGTCTTATCACAAGAAAATCTGGACCGGTTTCGGACATGTTCTGGACTGCTTTATAAAAAGCAGACCAGTCCGGTCAATAACCGATCCGACCCGTTTTAATTTTTAGATTTACACAAAAATTAAAAAACAAGTCCAAAAATCAATTCGGGTCAGAAAAAACCGATTCAAACCAATCCGGTCCAATTTAGAACCGGTTCCTTTAGAAGTATACTAACGGCTTTGGTCTGGTTTCCACTTGAAAAAACTGGTCTGTTTGGAACCAGTCCAGTCTGGACCGGTTCCAAACAGTCCGGTTCGGGACCAGTTCCGGGCCGGTCCGACCGGACCGTTTTTTTTTCCATCCTTAAATTGTCATAGACTGACTCATCATAGTCCTTCACTTCAGCCGTTCTTCACTTTCGTTCGATCCGTACCAGCACTCCAGCAGCCGCGACCACAGCCTCCGCCGTCCAGACAGTTCTGCTGCCGTCGGCCCACCTTGCTGCCTTTGCCGCCCCAGTTGCCCTCTGCAGCCAAGTCCGACCGGACCGATTTTTTTTCATCCCTACATAGTCAGTCCTTCACTTCAGAGTTCAGCCGTCCTTCACTAAGCTATTCTCTTCGTTCGATCCGTACCAGCAGCCGCGACCACCGCCTCCACCGTCCAGACAGTTCTGCTGCCGTCGGCCTACCTCGCTCGCCTTTTCCGCCCCACCACCTCGCTCGCCTTTGCTGCCCCAATTGCCCTCTGCAGCCAAGACCGTCGCCCAGTTGCCCTAAGCTCCTACCTTGCAGCTCAGCTAAACTTCCTGAAGTATGTATTTTTGATTGAATGTCATGTTAAGAGATTACAAGATAAATAATTCTGCTGATTGCTGGTGTCTGCCTTGAATTCTGCTGGAGTCTTGTTTTTTGTCCACAATCATGTTAACATACATTCGGATGAATTAGTATCTGATCCTAATTTATTGCCAATTTGATTAATCATGTCTTATGCTTAAAATAAAGAAATCACACTGTTAATTGGTTGTTGTCCCACTTTTTTATTTTGCGTTTGTGTATGTTGGTCAGGATGGTTCAAACTACAATGCACCCTATGAACATTTGGAAAAATGTAAGGTTTTTTGTTTATGGATGCTTGAATTGTGTGCTTGAGATATTTAGGAGTTCATTAGTTTAGTATGAACAACACCAACAACGATGAACCATCAACCTATTTCTACATTGGAGCTTGTTTTAATTACTTACTGCTGCTGTCTGAATGTGAATTTCATGGTAAATCTGACGGACTATAGAGAGCTTAAAGACATTGCTTTCCTTCGATTGGTGATTCCGTCTCATTTGTTTGGGATTTCGTTTTGGTTCAATCTTCGTTTTCTTCTAGCTTAAACACTACTGGTCAGCTAGTATACTAATGAAAGAAAGACCAATGATATCTTTGGTTTTCAGTGAAATAGTTGTGTGCTCGATTTGTATTACTGGAGGTTTAGCTGCTTATCTTTAGTTTTATTGTTTGTTTATTAACTTCAGTTCTTTGCTTTTAGTATTTCTAGATGGAGCGAAGACCACCACCAACTGCTTCTTCTCGAGCTCGCAATAAGAGGAAGATGGGCAAATCGACTGTGGCCCCAAATGTCTCTTCAGTGCCTTCTTCACCTCCTCCAGAAATCGTTTCCCAATCTGCAACACATGAGTCAGCAGCACCTGTGTCATTTCCAGGAGGTCCTTTTGAGCTAGATGTTCTTCCGAATTTTGGTGAACACGTAGCTTTGAGCATATATGAGGGTGTTGTAAGTTTATTATTTACAAATCTTTTATTACTTGTGTATTTGTACATGCTGGTTATAGAATATACATTCAAATTATATTTAATATATTTTTACTTGGTTTGTTTGTAGGAGCGGGATGAAATTCGAATTCACTCCCATGGTCAAAAGTTGGCTAAATGGTTAATTCCAGAGCATGCGGATCGATTCAACCGACTTGTGGGTGAATCAGGAATCAGTCATCTAGGGCAATACAGTTTGCTTCAATGCGACAAACTTCTAATTGAAGTATTGGTAGAGAGATGGCAACCGGATACTAACACTTTCCACCTACCTTTCGGTGAGATGACAATAACCCTAGATGATGTTTATGCCCTTTTGGGATTGTCAGTAGATGGGAAAGCGGTTCAGTCAGCTCAGACTACCAAGCTTACGAAGGGATCAGCTTCAAGTTTGATTAGTACAGTTCTAGGGGTACCTGAGGATTCTGCCATGGCTGCCCTTGAAGGAGGCAATGGTCTTAATATAAAGTTAGATTGGCTTCGACAGACTTTCATGAACCTGGCTGTTAGTTCAGAGTTGGTGCATGTGGAGTATGCTGTACGTGCGTATTTGTTGTACACACTGGGCTGTACAATATTCATAGACAAGTCTGGTTCCCGAGTTAGTGCACATCTGTTGGAGTTTTTAGTTGATTTAACAGATGTGCACAACTATGCTTGGGGTGCAGCTGCTCTAGCACAGTTATACAATCAGCTAGGCGAAGCTGCAAAAGTGAAGACGAAGCAAATTGCCGGATTTTTAACTCTGTTAGAAGTGTGGGCATATGAGCACTTACCATGTGTACGACCTGTACGATGTCTTTCAGTTGCACAGTACAGTGAGACTTTGCCGCGGGCATTCCGTTGGACTGATCGTAACTTGATTGGCAGTGGCAATAATCAAAAAATTGCGACTAGGATCATATTTGATCAATTGGAGTCCAGCGATGTGAGTAGTTTTATAGTATGATAATTTTTTAAACAGATTTTTCTTGAATGTGAAGGATATGATATCATTATTTATTGCATGCAGGTCGTTTGGGAGCCCTACAAAGATGCCCGTCAATTTCATCCTTTGCCAGATATAGCATTTTTTACTGGTTGCATACCAGTTTTGGGTATCTGTGAGCCGTACAGCCCCGAGCGTGTTCTTCGTCAGTTTGGACGTGTTCAAATAATTCCTCCGCCTCCATTGTCACCAAACTGTCGTAGAGAATCGACCAACAGGGGCAAACGCAAGGTTAACATGCTCATTACCCAGACATGGAGCAGATGGAGAAGTCATTTATTGGATGATACTTTGAGGAGTCGCTCGATAAGATTAGATGGGCGTGATTGTGTTCCTGGATACCTAGACTGGTATATACCTCGAACACATCGATATATTCAGCCCCAGCATAGTCCGCCTCTCGCAACACTACCTATGCCAAGTCTTAGGACTTCTACAGATGAGCGGATTGTTGCGTGCTTACGCCGTATTGAAGAGGCTGGTCGTAGCATGATAGACTATATACGAGCTAACAAGGGGGATGACATCGATATTGATCATGTACAATCTCAAATCGAAGAGATGGTGTATACTATTGACCAGACGGGACTAACCTCTCCTTGGTAGAAGAAATGCGTACCGAGCAGCAAGATTAAGACTCCATTTCACGTCACGTGCAAGGGAGCCTCCCGTTTTGGGTTAGGCTTCCTCTGTACGCCTTTTGCCACGGTCCCACTCACTCCATCACCATCACCATCAGTAGGCTAATGAGTAACAGAGGATCGCCCTCGCCGATCAGCTTCACAGTCAGTTAACAACAATGGTGGTGGAAGACAATCAATCGGAATCTACGCCTCTCGCGCCGAAATCGGCCCCGAGTCCCGGCGAGCGAGCCGCCTCGCGTGCTGACTCCTCTGGGAGCCCTCCGAAGAAAAGGGCCGGCTGTTAGCCCTGAAGAAATTGTCAAAGATGTCGCTTCTAAAGCTGCAGCTGAGCATTTCCACAGCCCCGACCCTAAGACTATTTTTTTTTTTTTTAGAGTTTCTAAGACTTTTAACTCGTGTAAATTAAGTTACCCGCCCGTGATACTGCCACAATTAAGTAATTTCATATCATTAACCCTATCGTCGATGCTCATGCTCGGTGCTCCCATGTTATTATTACCGCCCACAACCCTTGAAGGGGAATCTTCCTCTCATGGTTATATTATTTGACTTTATACAGCTAGCTAACTAGCTTAATAATAATAAGGGTTAATAACTAAAAAACTGTCCAAGGTTTACCCTATGTTAAAATTAGGTGTCTGAAGTTTGAAATGTTAAAATGGACTGTCCCAAGTTTCATTTTTGTTGAAATTTGGTGTCTCATTGTGATTACTTTAGAGAAGTCAATTCCGACGAAACCGTCTGTCAAATTCGAGCTCTCATACACATTCCCTTCTTGTCATCTTGCCGGGACCGTTACCTAAAAAGTTGGTCACATCCGGGAAAGTAAATATCGCTCTATTGTCCTTGGAAAATGGCTCTACACCACTCTTCTAGAAACTTTTTTTTAAATGTTCAATTTTTAGGTAAAATTTGACGATTTTGTGAAAAGTAAAGAGTGATGGATTATGAGTGGGTTGGTGGGTTGATGAAAATGATGTAATGGAGATGAAAAGACGCACAAAGACACCAAATTTCAACAAAAATGAAACTTGAGACAGTCTATACACTTCTATTCTATATATGGCCTCACAGTATTATTTATGTATTGATTAAATAAATAAATAAATCATGTATTTAACTATAGTTGGGTGTCCCCCACTGTCGTCAATTAATTTTTCCACAATCAATAATTGAGTCCTGAATTGATTGATCAGTACAAATAAATAATGGGACTATTTTATTGAAAGTAAATCATATCTTTTTAACTTCTTAGTTTAATTTACTCATGTCTAATGTCTATATCGAACGGTAAGATATTTTAATTAGTAAAATTACTTTAAGCTCGATTAGTTTATAATTTATTTTACAGAGGAAGAAGATACCC
The DNA here is from genome assembly GCA_036873135.1 of Clarkia xantiana subsp. parviflora. Lineage (NCBI taxonomy): Eukaryota > Viridiplantae > Streptophyta > Magnoliopsida > Myrtales > Onagraceae > Clarkia > Clarkia xantiana. The sequence goes on along the minus strand of JAPTYO010000003.1, from coordinate 32,496,630 downwards.
AGACTAAGCTATAAATGGGGTATATAATTTTGACCTAAAAAGTGCACGCTCTGTAGCCGTAGGCAATTTACCAGCCGAACCATGTGATATTCTTTCTGCGAATATATATTTTATTATTATAGATATATAGGCTGTGAAATATTATTATTTATTATTAAAAATGAGAAATAAAGTCGTCATATGAAATGAAGTTAAAATTTACCCTTTACGACAGTTCGACCTTATCACTAAAAATACTTTATCGAATAGTCATTTTCAAGTTGCAAGTGCACCGATCAAAGGTTTTCCGTTTCTTTTACTTTTCTTTTGAAGGTTGGCAACCAGAAGTTGTAGTAATATCAACTTTGTGCTACCTAGATGTATCACATTTATTTTAATCGATTTAAAGAATATATACTTTTTTATAATTAAGTTCGATATAGTAATATATGACGATGCTCGTATTTCAGAAATTTAAAATCAATTTTGAATTATTTTTGTGTGTCTTTAGGAAGTTCTTTTATTCGGATTTCATTAAACACTAAATCCCGAAGTTCTAAAAAATTCGCAATATAATAAATAATATAATATTATTTTATTATAATTTAGAAAAATTATTATATATTATACATTAATGATATACAAAACTTTTTAATATTTTCTAATTTGTATATATTAATATAATATAAAAAAAAGTGTGATAATTTAATAACTACGAGAATATATCATGTATATTGGATTTACGAGTGATTACCTAAATAAATTTAATTTCATTTTAACCGAACTCTTTCAATTAATAGCGGAAACGTGAAAGGGAATGCGGTCGATCGTATCCACAAGTATTAATAACCATTCGTTACGGGTAGGTTGGAACCTAACAGAATTGTCCACTATTTATTTACTCCGCCTATATCATTAAATTAGGGTTGTCCATAAGAACATGACCTGCATACCTGGGAAAAGGGTTATCCCAAGGCCTCTCGTCGTTAAATTCCAGATCGATGAGGTCTCCGACAACCCTAGCGAGACGAGAAACTAAAGCTCGGGTGGTTAATTGGCGTGGTATCTTCCGAAATTCAATCCAAGTCGCCACTCGTGTGAAGTCCAAGAAGCTCGACTGGTCAGTGGGGGAGCTTGGCCGAAGGATGAGGAGAGCATTTTGGATGTTGAAAGGAGCATTTTGCAAGACCTCCTGCTTTTGGATTTCATCTTTGAACAGAAAGATCCACAAGCCGTCTTCTTGGCGCGTAATTTCGGGGAGCTGGTTAATCCTCCAGTTTGATCGTATGAAGCGGGAGATGGTTTCTACCGAGTCGCGGCGGTCTGATTTAACACGGCCAACTAAGGAGAATTCCCAGTCGGACATATCATTATGGGGGGATTATGGTGTTCATCGGAGTTCATGGTGGCTTTGGTAGCAGGAGGTGGGTGTGATCTCGGCGGTCGGAGGTGTCTGTTTAGGCTTTGGAACCATTTATCTTTAGGGTTTTTATTCATCAGGGAGAAGTAATCATTGCAGGGTCTGGGAAACGGTTCGTGAGCAGCCATGCAGCCGGTAGTGATCTGCCACGTCAACTTTGGGCGGTGGGAAGCTAAATCGGTGAACAGAGAAGGGTGGTGGCGTGTGGGAATGGAAGGGTCTAAAGTGGCTATTGGCAGTAAGAGTTTTCCGATGAAGATGTTGGGGAGTGTGAGGGTTGAGATGAGGTAGAGAGAGAACGTGCAGAAGGCACATCAAAGTTTTTGATAAAAAAAAAATGTAGAGGATTATTTTGTTGTCTTATACAAACCCTCCTTTTCTCTTTGTCCGTGGTTTTTTTTTAATATATTTCTTCCTAAAATATATATTTTTATTATTATTTACTTATATATATGGCTTACGTGGCGGCCTACGGTCTTCCGGGACCAAACTGTATAGATTTACTATTTAAATGGAAACTTTTAATTAATTTGTTTCTTTAAATTGCGTAGAGATCAAAATAGGAAATAAAAATACTTCTTAATTTTCAACCAATCAATATTATGTATCTACATTTAGAGAAACCCTATTAAATTCCGATTAAATTAGGAAACGGTGACTACGTGGACTGTCCACGTGTCGACCAGAGGGCTTCCTATACCGAATTAATATAATACCAGCCACTAATCCCGCGCACCGCGCGGGTAAAAATTAGAAGTAAATTAAAACTAAAATAATAAGCTTTCTTAATTTGATGAATATGTAATATTATTTGAAAATTTTAATAAATTTTTTTTTGGATATAAACTAATTAATAATAATGCATTTGTTTAATTAAATTATTTAATACTAAATATTATTTAAAATATATCATAATAGTAGTGAAATAATCAACATTATATATCATTTTTATAAGACTACAAATGATATAATAAAAAATGGAAGTAATAATATTGTGTTTAGCGTTAAAATTTTTTTAAAAATAAAATCGTTGCCACCTTCTAATTGAATAAATAAGAGTGTACAAAAAAAGTAGTCAATATTTATGTATATATAAATAATGTGGTATTTACACAAAATTTGAGTTAATTAATTGAAGTAGAAAAAGTGCTAGATTACAAAATAAAATAAAAAATACCCCCAGTAGAATAATAATAATGCAGTAAAAGAAAATACTTGCCACCATGTAATTTCTTTAATTTGCAAACCCTAGGCACCTTGTAAATTGATTTGGCCTTATCTGGGTCCGTAGCAATACGGTTTGTCTAACATCATTTTAAAGTATTGGTACTTTCATGCATTATTTTTGTTTAGAAATTATTTTATTTATAGTTTAATCATTCAATTATAAGAGCATTATACTTGGTCTCTTATTAGTAATTATTTTATTTTTATTTTTGCCTCCGAAATTTTTTTTTTTGTGTTTTTTTTAAAAATTGTTATTTTTATTTTCTACAATGTAAACCTTAACATTTAAATTCAAAAAAAAAATCTTAAAATTCACTTTTATAATCAGTGTGATTATTCAGTTTAATTTTACAATTTTTTGGGTAAAATTATAAATAAAATATTTGCAAAAATAAGTTTAAAGCATGGATACTTTCAAAGGATCCTATCAATAACGTCGTCAGTAATTATTATTGTAAAATTCCTGTGTAAGGCACGATAAATGAAACCACGAACATACTTAGAAACCACGATATGGTGACTATACTTATGGTTTTGGAAGTTGGAAGCGTACTTTAATATTCTTTGGACTCGATGTTGCAGAGAATGAGACACTCTTTAGTGAGCTACTTGCGCATATTTATATTAAAAATATATTGTCCCTAATATTTTAACGAATGACTATAAATTTTTAAATTTTATTTATATGGAAGATAGGAGTATATAAACTGACATATATTTTGCAAATTTTTATTTTATAAAAAATCTAGCTAATACCGATAACTATCTCATATATTCAATATCATTTAATACCGATTTCGCTTGTAGGTAAACACCTCTTTTCTATAGTGTGATGTGGAAGTTTCGTGTGGCACATTCCTTTGATTCTGGTGAGTTTTAAAGCTCAAATCACGAATTACTGATTTTACCGCATATAAGTATTTAATTTAATCGAACAAAATTAAACCTCACACTATATATATATATATATATATATATATATATATATATATATATATATATATATATATATATATATATTTATTTATTTATTTATTTATTTTGCCAACACCCTTCCAAATAGTGAATCTGAAATATGAGTTGTGCACCTTCATTATATAAAGGAAAAACGAAATTGCATATTTTTAATAATTTTTCACGGTATAAAACCAATTAAATTCATGACTTTTTAGTAATGTTCTGAACCACTATAACATATTGCATGATTCACATATTATATATCTATGTTATATTGTGAAGAGTATTAAAAGTACATTATTAAGTATACACGTAAGAAAATGCTTAACTACGTACGTACAAATATAATCTCCATGCAATAGAGGTTGGTGAGGTAAGTATCATCGATATCCATAATCCAAGGATCCTTGCCATCTCGACTCTCGAGATACCTCAATCCCATCCACGTATCTTATAATCTCCTCAACAACAACACCGATGGAATGCCCAACACTGTTGCGGTGGGTGGAAATGTCAATTACATTGCATTGATAGACCCGCGACACATGCATATCAAGCTCTCTTCCTCATCAGCATGTTTATGGATTAAATTTTACACCGCCATCCATCGAAGTTATGGCAATCCTGTCAATCAAGCATATAATATAATAAAATTAATATCAATGATACATTTGTGAAAAAGAAGAGTACGTATATTATAACTATTCTTCTTCGTTGTTTGAAAAAGAACTATAAAAAGAAGATAAAAACTAACATTAAGATAATGTATGTGTGGAGAAAACTATAGCAAAACCCTAGGGCTCGATATTTGGAAGCCCACATCTTGAAACCATAGAGACCTAATGTGTATATATAAAATAGTGTCTTGGAAGAGTTTGTTGCCGATATTTAAATATATATTGAATATAATCTACTATATTATATTAAATATAGTATCGTATAATATATTTATTTTGCAATTATGTATTTAGTTATTATCGTGATTGGGATAGTTACTTGATTTGAGTTCATTATTTTTTATTAATATATATTTAGTATATTGTGTAGCATTATAGTATATTTTTTTGTACTTTCTTTATTCCCTATTGTAGCATTAACGACTCTATTATGCATGTCGAACTTTTTTAGAATTATTATATAATTATATTAGTGATTAATTATTATTATTGCTTTACTTACTATCAATGTGCTTATTCTTTATATATTTAATTAGAAAAAGAATGCTTACGTGGCGGCCTGTGGTCTTCCGGAGCCAAACTGTATAGATTTACTATTTAAAAGGAAACTTTTAATTAATTTATTTCTTTAAATTGCGTAGAGACCAAATTAGGAGATAAAAATACTTCTTAATTTTCAACCAATCAATATTATGTATCTAAATTTAGAGAATATATTTAATTAGAAAAAGAACGCTTACGTGGAGGCCTGTGGTCTTCCGGAGCCAAACTGTATAGATTTACTATTTAAAAGGAAACTTTTAATTAATTTGTTTCTTTAAATTGCGTGGAGACCAAATTAGGAGATAAAAATACTTCTTAATTTTCAACCAATCAATATTATGTATCTAAATTTAGAGAACCCCTATTAAATTTTGATTAGATTAGGAAACGGTGACTACGTGGACTGTCCACGTGTCGGCTAGAGAACTTCCGATACCGAATTAATATAATATAGTAGATAATAGATATAGATAGATTCAACTCCGTACTCAGTTTACAGAGAAATTTTTTCCTAATTAAGCATTTTTTTAAGTACCAATTCAACCACCTAATTTTGGAAATAGTCAAACTGTTTAGGTTTTAAATCATTCGAGATATTGACAGAAGTAAGGGAAAAATATGTTAAGAATCCAAATAATTGGGAAATAATTTTAATTATTTTCTCATCTCGAAGAGACAATAATTGATCCATTCTAATTTCTATAGCAAATCTCAATGGAAGCTTACCACTGTTGACTCTGTCTTCGTCACTGTACCATTTTTGGGTTGGGCTAGTTCTTCATTAACGAGGTCAAAGTCAAATCCGACGCATAATAACTCATATTGGGCTCCACGTTTTGGACGTATCTTTATTCATAAGGCCCATTTTTTAAAGGTGATAAGCCCAGCCAATGAACATTAAATTGGGTTAATTAGCAAATTGTTACTTCATGTTTGATCACTTAAACATATTACTATCTGAAATTTTTGGTCAATTTGTTAATTTATGTTTCATTTTGTAGATAAATTAGAGTTTAAGTTTATTTGGACAATTTGCTAACTCAGGTTTCGTTTTATGTACAATTTGTTAGTTCGAGTTTCATTTGTGAACAAATTGTTAGTTAGCGAATTCTATTGAGGTTAACATTCTTGGGTCAAGCCTGAAAGTTGGGTTTATTTTGTGGACAATTGTTTAGTTGGGTTGTGTATTTGTGTTTTAGTAAGCTTTTGTGTTGGAGGGCCCAAAATTAGGATATATGTTAGAATTGGGCTTTGTTCCTTCTAATTGTAATAGTTTAGTATATATTGTATAGGTTTAGAAGGGGAGGGAGTCCACTTGAAGGAACACTCCTGATGATCCGCAATTCTCTTTTCTCTTCCTCTGCACTTTTCTTTTCGTCTTCCACCAAAATTAGGGTTTCAATCCAGAAATCTTCAAATTCTCTAACAAAAGGAAAATCGAGTTAGCATATTGTCTATAAATCGAAACTTGAGCTACCTGATTGTGCAAGAGAAAACTCCAGCTAGTGTAATTTGTCCAAAATACTCAAATTTGAGCTAATAATTTGTTTTATGTTGTAGATAAATTGGAGCTGAAGTTTTTTTTTCTGGATAATTTGTTAGCTCGTGATTCGTTCTGTGGACAATTTGTTAGTTCATGTTTCGTTTGTGGATAAATTTTTAGCTAGCAAATTATCCAACAAAAGGAAAACCGACTTAACATATTGTCCATAAAGCGAAACTTGAACTAACAAATTGGCTAAGACAATAATTCAACTTGTAAGTTCCAATTATTCAAACATGAATTACCTATAATGATATTTAATTTTCTACATCCACACCTCCTTATTCTTATTCAATCTGTAAAACTACTACTATATCCTCCCTACATGATACATACATAATAATGTGACAAAAAAAAGTGTATTACGATGTCTTCTATATATATAATAATGTATGTAGGGAGGTGTGTGTGGCTCTGGTCGGAGCTTTTTTGGCCCCGATCGGAGCTTTTTTGCCGAGGTGGTGGTCGGAGTCGGGTCGCCGGAGCCGAGGTGGTGGTCGTCGGAGTCGAGGTGGTGGTGGCCGGAGTCGGGTGGTGGTGGCCGGAGTCGGGTAGCGGTGGCCGGAGTTGGGTGGTTTTAATTTGACTTTAGGGGCAAAATTGTCATTTCACATTTACTTAAATAAGATATTAAATAAAACAAAATATTAAAGGGGCAAAAATGTCATTTCACACAATTCTGTTAAATTTAACCCTAAAAATGGACGGAAAATCTTAAATCAACAAAATTGAAATTTCAGACCTCTGTTATTAACTTTTTAAATTTCAGACCTCTCCCTTTAACATGGGTGATAGTTCAGACATTTCATAGGTTTTTAACCCTAAAATAAAATGTACAATTTAACCAAATGATCCATAAGCTCGAATTTGTAAATAAAATGTACCAACAGGGCTTACTCTTGTCCAGATTCATACCCAACCTCGTATGGATCAAATAAATGCGAACTCTAAGTAGATGAGTTATCTAAATCATATTTTAGAGAACTGAAGTACCAAATAATGTTGTTTTCGCAAAGGTAAACCCTAGCTAGCTAGCAAAGAAAGAGAGACTCGGTCCTTCTAGACGACGATACTACTTAAAAACAAGTTTTTTTTTCCTCAACGGTCAAACTGTCCTGTCTTATAATTAACTGCCGTACTAGCATATTTCTCTTCTCTTTCGTTGCAACTTCCTCTCTCTATCTTCTGCAAGTAACTGCAACCTATATATATATATACATATATATACACTCCTCCTCCATAGATGATTTCACTTCAGCTTCATCACCTGCAAACACAAAATCATACATCACCAATCAATAACATTGCTTTATGTCTAGAAGCAGGAGAGAGCCAGTGAAGGTGATCATCATAAACACCGAGTACGTGGAGACCAACGCAGGGAGCTTCAAGTCGGTGGTTCAGAAGCTGACCGGAAAAGACGCCATTGTTGCCGGCGGCGCGCCGACCTTCAAAGAGAGAAAATCCGGCCTTCGACCACCGTCCGTGGCGGTTCTGGACAGGAATTGGTCGATTAGGGAGTTTGATCGGTTGTTGAAGGAGATGCCGACGGTGGATGAGCTCTGCCGGACATGGGGGGACTGATGTGACCTGATTGAGGCCTGCATGCATGTATACGGTGTCGTTTAGGTTTTGAGATTTCCAGTTTTGGTTCATGATGATCATTTTACTAATTAGGGCACATTTTGCTACTAAGTATAATAATATTTGGGACCAAGCTTTGGTAATTATATAGATTTTATGTCTTGTTTCAGATCGCGCCTCATCGTTAAGATTTTAACAAGTGTCCTAAGTGTAATTAATTTTGTAGTTTTTTTTAACCATAAAAAAACCATATTGGAATTGGCGAGTCTAAAAGGAAAAAATTAGATCTAAAACACATATCAAAATCTTAATAATGAGGTACGATCTGAAATAGAAAGAGTGGAGCAGAAAATCTGAATTTTTGATTTTGTTGATTTGATTTTTTGCCATCGCATTATTAATTACGTGGCGTACATTGCATCATCATTTGTTTATTATTTTCAGGTAACTACTGATCATGTTCTATATAAATAAATGATATATATCAATTCATGTCTTCATCTATCAATTTTTCGCCTATATATTTATGTATATATATAATTTCGTGCCTTTGAATTCAACTTATAGTTAATACAAAAAAAATGGACTTATTGTGAGGATTATGAAGGATTCAATCAAGTGACAGCGACAAAGTTTGGTCTATGGTGCTGAGTAGTTATGAGTTGGTCACAAGTCTAATCTAAACCATATATAATAAACATATAATAAGAAAATTATTATTATTACTAACCTATAACTTATAAAGACAAAAGTGTAAGAAGACTCCTGGATATAAATATAGACTATGAGGAAAATAGTTATTATCAAATATAATATTAACAACATAGTTGATGAAATATAAATTAGAAATAAGTAATAAGGAATATGGATTCTGGTTCGAAAAAGAATATGAAATTGTTTGTTATTAAATTTAAATTAGATAATGTGAATATGAATTCAATATACAAAAATTAATTTTCTTTTCTAATTTTTTATTTATTAAACCATTATAGAGTCAGAGTCGGCCCAAGGGTAAGACCACTAAAACAAGGGCTTTAGGCTCCGAGTTTTAAGAGGCTCGTATCACTACTGCAGTAGTGATCTTTTATATTTTTGTTGTTTTGGGTTGAATATAATTAAGTCTATAATCACAACATATAGCACAATTGAAAGCTCAAAAAAAATTAATAAAAAAAATTAAGTTTAATTATCAATTTAATATTTGGACAAAAAAAAAATATTTTTGATAAAAGGGCTCTAAATTAAAATGTGGCTTTAGGTCTCAACTTCTCTTAAGCCGGCCCTGTATAGAGTACTCCGGTCCCAATTGAAGTCATTGTGTCCTTTGTGAGCCTCTAATCGAAGCTCTGCCGGGAGCCCCTTGTGGCTCTAATTGGGGCCGGAGAGCTCAGAATCGAAGTTCTCTGTGCCAGAATCGACGGCTCTTTAGTGAGTTTCAGGGGTTGCCAAATAATTAGGTGGTGGTCGATAGGAATAGTAGGGGTATGTATAATCGGCCTTTTACTAATATTTGCCGTAAACGATATTCCTCGAAGTTAAAGGAATAGACAGACAATCTTAATATATCTATTTATAAAACCAATTTTATTTCCAGCTACTTCCCTTAATTACTTATGTCAAATGAATATCAGGTAAGGAAAAAGTTTAAAGGAGATTAATACGAATGATAATAATTCTAGAAATGCAAAAATAATTGCATATCTATTTAAATTATAAATTAATTAGTCACTTATCCGTGCATTACGCAAAATCGTACCCAGATACAAACATAGCTTGTAATGTAATTGACTCCCATTTTTTGCGAAATTTCATTTTTAAATTACTTAATTAATATATTAAAAATATGCATTTTATTCTTGATTTATTTTTTAAAATGATGGTTAAAATAGATGATACCACATCTCATTGAAAAGTTATTCATATCTATTTTCACATAAAAAAACCATTTGAAGATTAAAGTACGTATAAACATGAATATTTGGTTACGACATCAAAATTAGATAATACTTATATATAGTAATAAAAAATAAATTAACATATTACAAAAATTAAAATGACACATAATTTTATTTTTTTTGTGAGTTTTAAAATTTTAAATTGATGTTTACATCATATATAGTAATAATAAGCATTTATACCTGAAATCTTTAAAAATGATCTTAAATTTCAAAATTACCAATTTGATTGTATATCATCATAATTTAAATTAATCTATCTAATATATAATTTTATTTCTTGATTATATGATCACTTTGGAGTTGGTCAGATTTGTTGCAACAAGTGACTACCAGTTTGACCGTTGATTTTCAGACGTGGCAACAAAGTAATGTGGAAAATATTATGTTTTTTAATATAATATTCCCGAAACATAGAATTGATAAGAAAATGACAATTTCAGGAGTGGTCCTTGTTCTCTAAGGAACGCATTCTGATTGGCGCATATCGCACATTAGTGTGTGAAATTTCAAATGTGGGTTTCAAAATCATTATAAGGCAAACCTTTTAAGTTTTATAACTACGTACACATGCTTATTAGGGGTGGCAACGGCTAGCGGATACCCTCTCCGATTACGACCCACTGATCCGTGACCCGCGACACGTGGGACGAGTCCGGGGTTGGAGTCACAGTGCCCCGCCGACCAGCCCGCCCCACACTTTCTTTTTACTCTATGAGTTATAACACATAGCTAAAATAACAATAATTCTAATGAGTTTGATGATTTGTATTTGGATTTGAAGTTAAAGTTGTAATTTATGATTCGAATTTGTAGTTAAATTTGGGCACGGTGAACATATAATTTAGAATTTAAGGTTTAAAATGATAAATTATGTCTCACGTGGGTCGGCGACCCAGGGGTCGACATGCCCCTTCCTGAAAATGCATGGAACGACGGGTCGACCATGTCGACCCGCGGGACGGGTACAAGGACGGGTTCGGGGTTGGCGATACCCGCCCCGCCGCGTTGACACCCCTAATGCTTATTCTTATTGACTAAATCTTAATTAGACCATAAATTCACAACCTCGAACCGGTTAGAACCGGCCTTAAACTCTAGCTAAATATCTGTGGTGGCTCAGGCAAGTTGGAGAAGTAGACCCTATGATGTGTGGGACCCGGTTTGGTCCCCCTGTTTGACCTAGCTAGCACGTTGAAAAGTCACCCAACCACACCGGTCTCATAGGGGTCCCGGTCAGTGGGTCCAATTGATCATTCAGAACCAATGGTCTGGTTGGTTCGGTTTGTTCGAGAGTGTATACTAGTGTCCGGTTTAGTTGGTTTCTGAATTCAAATGATCTTAAAACCTAAACAATTTCGGGACTCAAACTATGTAAAAATACTTAAAACCGCTCTTTTGAAACGCCGGTTGAATAAACTCTCTCTTATGAATGCATTTTTAACTACTGAATAGTGTTGTTTTTCTAACCTTTCAAATTGATCTATAAGCATTGTTGCACCATTGTGAAGATAAGTGTTCAAATATTAATATAAATCAATGTATAAATTATTAGTTTCTTTATAAATTATAATTGATCAACACTCTTTCCTCAAATATAGCTAAAAAAACTTTAATTATACGTTCAAAACAGATGAAAAAATTCAAATAAGAGAGTTTTGAGTGTCTGAAAAGAAAAGTACACAATTTATGTGTATTACAAGGCACAATTATAATTAGAACAAAAGTTATTCTTCAACCATCAAGCATAAGACAATGACACTATACGCATATACAATATGAGAACTCAATGTATATAGCGTAGAACTTTTTAGATCGTCATTTGGATTCCGATCTTATACCCACTATGAAGAAGAAATATTAATAGTTATTTAATATATGAAAAATATTAATCTCATACTTTTTTTACTGTTTCTTCACGATCACTAATACAAATATTAGCGAACCATTGAGACTTACAATTAGTGTTATCAGAACCAGACCGGAAATCGAACTAGTCAGGCCATCGATTTTCGGTTCGGTCGGTTCAACTCGGTTCGATCATGGTCTGACTGGTTTTAGTACAACTCCAATAGAATTATAAAAAATACAACATAGATTCATATGATGAGTTTCCAACACTATAAACTTCAATCAAATTACAAAAAATACAACCAGATTGAATTTTTTTTGTTATGAAGTTCAAACCGGCGAACCAGTTGGTCTGCTCAAAACCATCCGGCTCACTGAAAGCGGGCTTTCGAACCGGGTCCACTTACATCCTCCGAGTTTGCCGGTCCGGTCCGGTCCGGTTCTGATAACACTGTTTACGTTATCCGCCTGAAACTTCGTAGCACGTGCATGCATGGAGTCCCATTGCATCTCTTTTAATTAATTATTATTATTATTTCCAGCCATTGATGAAAGATGATAAAGCTGTGGAGTAGTAGTGGCTAGTTTCATCTCATACACTACAGTAGAGATATAGATAATGAAATTAAAAGAAAGAGACATAGTCAATTGGTCGTCGTAGACGACTGTTTAAAACATCAACGGTCAAACCATAATGTCTCTTTATAATTCCGTACCCTCTCTAGCTTCTTTGACATATATCTACAAATACTCTCTCTCTCTATATATATATATATATATATAAGTTATGCTTACACTTCATATTATAATATAATACTATATTTAAAAGGTTAAACAATATCATGTCTCAAAGCGGCAGGAAAGAGCCGATGAAGGTGGTTTTCATAAACACAGAGTACGTGGAGACCGACGCCGGAAACTTCAAGTCGGTGGTTCAGAAGCTCACCGGAAAAGACGCACTTGTTTCAGGCGGCGGCTCCGGTGAGAGAAGAAGAAGAAGGACGGCGGCAGTTGAAAAGTCATCGGCGGTTCTCGACAGAAATTGGTCGATAAGAGAGTTCGACCGGTTGATGAAGGAGTTGCCGCCGGTCGATGAATTGTGTCAGACATGGGATTGATCAGCCGTTATTATGATCAGCTGAATCTGAATATAGATAATTTCCGAATTGAAAGATATGTTAATGCTTCAAAAGTTGATAAAATTACGTTCACACAATTCGCTATTGCGAGAGAATTGGGCTAAATCGGAACGTGTATTATTGCAGTTCCTTCACGTGTCACAGTACTACTGCAAATTTATTTTATTTCAATTAAATATCTTGATTATTTGTTTGTTGTTATATTATGTTTTTAATATATAAATAAAATATCTCATTTTTATTTATTATTTCAATTTTGCTTTTAACAATACAATCGATTAAAAAATTAATTATTAGATTGAAAGTTTTCGAAAATGAATCACATAAGAATGGTAAAATATATAGGATTTTTGGATAGCAAAGTGACTCTCAAGATGGAATCATATTCAGTTGCGGAGCCGGGTGTTAAAATGGAGGTACTTTATGGGGGGAAAAATCGATGATTAAACATTGTTATGAAAATGATGTATAACATGTTTAAAAAATATGATGTTTGATACTAATATGTTTAAAATATGTATGTTTTAAAATAATGAAATTAGTACTTTCCTTCAATTATCTATACAAAATTATCATTAAATATATTTTAAATATACAAAATTAACTGATTAGTTTTCAAAATATCACTAATAAGTCCTAATTTTTATATAAGTATTAAAATCCAGTCAAATCAGACCAATATTGATTGTGGATCAGTTGATTCTCAATCGAGATAGTGACATTATAGTAACACTAGTATAAGTTGTTAGTTATTGATTTTGAACTTTATCAAATTATTCGGTGAATTTTTAAAATTAAAATGTATTGACAGTAATTTTGGGCGGAAGATTGAAAGAAGTATCAATTACCATTGTTTCGAAACATTTGCACATATTAAAACATATTGGTACAAAAAACCATCTTTTTCAAGCATGTTGTACGATTTACATACTTTTCCCTATTAGACCTCTCGTATGACGTTAGATTGTAGACGTAATTACAATTCATATTCTAGCAAAAGATATGCAAATAATAATATTTACAATAGTACTCTTAGAGTTAAAAGCCTCAAAACTTACAATTGATAAGCTTTTTCTAAATGGAATAAATATGAGAGTGCTACAAAATAATAATGTGGTTTTTACAACATAATAATAGGGTCTTAGTATCTCACACGAAATAATGAGAGTCTTAGACTAAAATAATGAGGGTTCGTTGTATATTTTTCTGTAAGAATAAACTAGTGTCTCAATAAAAATACTCGATAATAGAGTGACGTTTGTCACCTCATTATAGAGCATACATCCGCACTGATTATACTTGAGAAATAAGTTTTTTTGCGATAGTTTGCTAGCTTCTACCTTCGCTTGCTATAGATATGAGCACACTTTTATCATGTTAGCGTATATGTCGTGTTATGATACCTAAATACGAATACGATACGCGAAATTACATTGTGTAAATTATGTTATTATTTTATCATATATTTGCACAAACACGTTTTTTTTATAAGTTTTCATATTGTGTCCGCGTAAGCATTTGTCATTCCTACAGAGTAGTAGGTAAATTAGAATTGTCTTTCTAAAAGAAAATGGTCAAGATACTAAAAGTTGATTACATATACATGCAACGTATGCAATTAGCCTCCAATTTGACCCTTCGTCATTGATTTATAAATGTCACAACAAGATAATCCGTGTGAAAAGGAGTTATTAATTAAAGTAATTTTTCATTAATATAAATGGGATTACAATCTTGTCAAAGGAAAAGTAATAAACTGATTTTTTTGATCTGATTCATCGCAACATATATTATGCACACTAATTACTTAATTAGCTTTCAATTTGACCGTTGATTTTTCAACGTGCCGTGGCAACATAATATTGTCTGGAAAATGGTTCTATTTTGGCATCTTTTCTTTAGTTTAATAAATATTTGATTAAAATTAAGTCCATTTTTTAATCCTTAAATCAGATATGTTGAGATAGTTGAGATTTCATTATTTTTTATTTTTAAAAATCTCATTCATTATCTATTATATATATCACATAAAAAATAAAAAAAAAAATCGACTTTTTACTCAAGTTATATAAACAAATAGGCTATGATAATAACTAATCCATCCAAGAAATTTTTTACTCAGCCGTCTTCCAATTGCAATAGTCAAAACTCAAAACTGTCAAGGCAGCTCTTTCAAATAGTATTATTTGTGATTCAATTTCAAACACACGTGCGGCTCATGAGAAATATATATATAATAATAATAATAATATAGCTTTATGTGAAATTTATAACTCTTACATAATATTTTTCAAATTTGTTTTAGATATCAAATTTTAAAATAATTATTGCTCACATCTTGAAACGTAAAAGATAAAATATCAATTATGAATATTTTATCATTCTTAAAACTCAAGCTCAAGATAGCTATTTAATAAACAAAATGCTAAACTGCTATATCATATATTTTGCTTAAATAAATATCTAAAGATAATAAGAGTTAAAATGCAACATTCAAAGTGAATTATTTTATGCATATTTTCTATGAAGAAAAAAAAATCAAATTATTCATGATCTGATGTTGAAAAATAAATAAATCTATTTATATTTTTGGTTGACCAAGAACAGTGAGAGAGTAATTATTTCAAATAATAAATTGTGCCCATAGATAATTAGTTTCTAGACGATCTGTATGGATTTTCTTTTTTTTTTTTTTTGGCTTTGTTTTCATTGAGACTCAAAAGCTATGTAATTTATTTATTTATTTTGCACAAAAGGTAAATTAATTGCAAAAGCTGCTTTGCTGACATTTTGAATCATATTTTCTTTACTACTTTCACGTGTGCAAAACTGCAAATGTCAAAATGGACATTATATATAGTGTTAATTGCATAGATTATGTCATATATAAATATATAATAACTTTGATATAAAATGTAATATTACCGAAAAAACGGGTAAAAGGAGTTGTTTTCTTCAAATTTGAAATTATAAATCTAACTAAAGATGCCACATTAAATAAACTGAAAATATTTTTGTCCCTCTCCATTTTCGAAACTGCTAGCTTATTTTGGTATTTAATTTTAAAAAGTTGTATTTTGATGGTAAACAAAAGTGAATAAAGATAACAAAAAAAAAGAAAAAAAAGAATATCATTATAAAATGAAATGAAATAAATACAAGTGTAATCAAATAATATTATTTAACCGTATATTTTGAATTTCTCGGAAATTAAGCTTTGCAGCATGCTGAAAGCCTGAAATAGTATTGATTTTTTTTTTTTTAACTCTACCGTTGGTTTTAAACTAGGATTAAGCACTTATAAATTGTCTGAAGTTTCAACAATGTTAAAATTTGGTGTCTGAAGTTTGAAATGTTAAAAATGAAATTCTCAGGTTACACTTTTGTTGAAATTCAGTGTATCCGTGCGTCTTTTCACTCATAATCTATCACTCTTTACTTTTCACAAAATCACCAAATTTTCCCAAAACTTGAACATAAAAAAAAAAAGTTTTCCAACAGAGTGGTGTGGAGCAATTTTCAGCGACAACGGAGCGCGATTACTTGCGTAGATGTGGGCGGTTTCTTAGGTGACGTCCCGGTAAGGTGACGAGAAGGGAGCGTGCATGGCAGGTTACATTTGACATTCATATTCGTCGGAATTGGTTTCTTTAAAGTAATCACACCGATACACCAAATTTGAACAAAAACGAAACCTAGTACACTTCATTTTAACGTCAGACACCAAATTTCAACATTGGTGAAACTTTATAATATACGCTCTTAACCCTTAAAACCAGATAAATACATGTTCGTAAATATCCTGTTTCCAAACTGAGTTAAATCGCATTTCATAGAACTGAAAAGTGAATGTCTAGAACAATAAATACTACTTACTGACACTAAATATAAAGTCTGAGAAAACAGTAAGAAACCAACTCTTTTTGGTTCATCAATCAATAAATATATTTGGTCCTGTGGCTGTAACCTAACCCCTCTTCATTTCCAATATCAGCTTCTCGTCTACTTTCACATGAAACAAATCCGAATCAACTGAACTTTCCGATCTCCATCTTCTTCTTGATCGCCCTCTGACCGTGGTATACGAAAGAATCTAGGATCCCGGATACCGTAAAAATACCTGCTCAACCCGATACAATAAATAAAATCACAACTTTGGTTTGCTTGGATTTCAAATACAGTTTTTTTTCCCAGTATCATCATGTTCATAAGCAAACTTTGCAGTCTCATGCTAGCTAAATGTGGAAAGAGGCAGTAGCTAAAAGATATACCTCCGATTATAGCGCACACGTTTGTCAGGAAATGTAGAAACGAGACGTGTTCTTCGGTAAAAGTAACCTGCAAATATGTGAATCGAATCAGAAAAAGGAAATTCATCCAAAATTCTTCAAAAACATTGAATGAAGCTAAACCCTAAACCCTACCTTGATAGGAGACAGGTCATAAAAGAAGAAAACTCCGGGAAGGGATTGAAGCTGCCCTATTTCTGCGCCCCTGAAGTGTTCAGTCGCCGAGAACTAGAAGCGGAAAATAATTTAGATGTATATATACATACATAAGAGATGCCAATTTTTTTCCGGTTCTAAAATTACCTGATTAGACTGAATAATCTGCCCGCTCACATCTGTATACACAGTCGGTACCACCTATAAGCAGTAAGCAACACATTTTCTGATCTATCAGCAAAAGCTTTTGTAATTTAGGGTTTATAAATCGATATATACCGACCTTGATGAAATACTGATACATTCCACTAGGTGTTGGTTGAGTCCAATCTACTCTGCACTCGTAAAAAAAATGGTAAATATTCGGAACAATGAATAGTAGAGCTAAGTAAGTTCACTGCAATAATTGGTTTATAAAGAATGGAGCTATACCCATCAAGAGGATTCACGGCACCCGGGAAGTATTCTCCAAAAGCAAGCCTGTTAATCTTGTGACTTATCTGTGTCACATGTTAAGATATATATAAGACACGAATAATACATATTAGTAATCAATGCATCTGTTTAAAATTTTATAAAATAAAAATTAAACCAAAAGCAGCAACACACCGTACATTAAAGCTGTCCTTGTGGAATGCTAGGAGATCGTGGACATGGATATTTGATTGCTGAAAGCTTTTACCGGGGGCAAAGTGAAAATTTCCTGCCACTTTATTCACTTCTATAAATCCGTACATATTGCATCCTTCTCCTTCTTCGTCTTTGATCCTCTGTAGGTAGCCTTCTCTTTTGCACTGCAGGGTACACATCAGAAGGATTCAGGAACATTTCACATTACAAGTTTTCTCTTTGGCAAAGCAAGGCAGATCACAGAAACCAAAGATTTTAAGTATAAAGAAAGATTCTTCACTCCAATTAGTCCAGTTACAATCATTGGGAACAACTAGACCAACAGACAGTTTCATTGTCGCGGCACTTTTGGATTATGAATGCAAGGATTCTCTCTAAAGAAGAATCCAAAGTTATTAAACATAGGAATGCCATACACTCATAAAGTTATGATAAAATAAGGTTATAAAATCAGGGGTTAAAAACCTAAAAACAGTCTCAACTATATGTCATGTTGCTAATCGCTTTCCCAGATTTAAAATGTTGATATTCGGTGTCCCAACTATCAGATTGGCTGATATCCACTTTTTTCAACTGAATTTGGTGTTAAAATTGGCGTTTTACGCAACAAAAACATGTTTTTTCCACTTTTCCGAAATATCAGATGTGTTGCTCATGGTTTAGGCTTATTTGATGCTTAAAAAACATGTTTTTGTTACGCCAATTTTAAGAGAAAATGTGAAAATCAATCAATCTGATAGTTGAGATCGCGAATATCAACATTTTAAATCTAGGACAGCAATTAGCAACATTACCTATAGTAGTGACTGTTTTTAGGTTCTTAACGCTGACATCAGATGACAGAGATATAAATTGAATTTATTCAGATGGTTTGGACCAATATCAACAGTGTAATAGCTTTAACAATAATGCGTACCTGATCAATACCATCGGGATCTGAAACGGCCCATCCTTTCTTGCTATATGCTTCCCGAACTTCTTCACAAGTATTACAACAATGTTCATCTGACTGCAAAAACAAAATGATAGTGACTTTGTAACTGCGATCCATTTTTAAAATAATAAAAAAAACCGCCATTGCCTACTGTAGCAAACCTCCAAGATAATCAAAAGATGTTATATGACCAACATAAAAGGAAGCATTGAAAATTAGAGACAGCAAGTGAAGCAAACAAATCAAGATTCTACTTAAAGGGACAATGAAATGCAATTCAGCAACTATAAGGTAGTACTAGAATTAGAAAGAGCTAAAACGAAATTTTACTATTTTATGTGTTACTTGATAAAGAATTAATCACGAATTCTCATACTGGTTCTCCAAATTACCTACCACCATATACTAGGAATAAAGTAACAACCTGAATATAACCAGTCAGTTACAACCATAAACATCAATATATGTTGGGGTATCCTCAAACAACTAACATAAAATAGTTTTAAAATGGCTCCCAAGTCTTAAAGATTTCTGAGACTTTCCAATTCAAAATGTCTCCACGACGACAATATCTGGATTCTGGTATATATTTCACGAATCATGATAAATAAAGGTGAGAAGAGACAAAATTACAACAATCTCTGGATTTCAAAAGTGTGATTATAAAGATCGAATGTTAGCAAAATGAACCTATAGTTTCAGATTATTTTTTAATTCTAAAAGACCATCTCATTTCCTATGGCCTATCAAGTAGAACACAAGTAACAAGAGAATAAACAGTGCCTTGGTCCAAGCACCAGTCAAAATAAAGAACATTGTCATCTATTCTGAAAGCTCAAGAGGCTGTTAAAGGCTTATTACTGTAAGTGTCTTTTCACATATTCACAATTTTAACTTTGTTAATTCTTGCTCCCAGAAGAGTACAGTTCACCCAATTTCAATTGTCAAATAGCCCAAGGAATCCTACACAGCTTGATATCATACTATTTCAATTAAATGATAGTAATTATAGATCAACTCCGCGATTATATCTCCCTTAGAGAAATTTCAATATCCATCAGCTGAACTGAAAAACACTTAAGCCTCTGTCTTCTACCTACACAAACATATATTTCTCAAGTATAACTGTATAACTGACGTATAAGTTTCCATCCTTTTCGAATTAAATAGTTTGTCTGAGCTTAAAATTTGATGATACTCCTTTTCTTTAGTTGTTATGAAGACACTATCCATGAAAAACCCATACAACACAAACCTGGAGATAAACATCCAAACCAGACCCATAACAAAGTAATAAAATACAAGCTAAACAAGTTAATATGGAAGTATTTCGATACTATGTTTGGAAAGAGACCATACTTTCTCAGCACCATAGCATGAACCACAATATGTTTCATTGTGCTCAAGCCTTCCACCATGTTTCTGCAAAGGCTTTTCGACCTGTTTCAACAGAACAAACCAAATAGAGTCTCAAATTCAAACAACGTATCTCATTGCAACTAATAAATTGACAATAAAATATCCTATCAACAAGTACATCAGAATCCTATAGTGTTTATGAAATCAGCAACCAAATATTGTGCATATACAACTATAAAGATGAAGTCATACAACTAGTTAAAATATAGTAAGGAATGGATTCCTGACTCTACCAGTGAAGATGTATTTCCTATATTGCAATTTGATTGCATATCCATTTGTAGCAAGCCAA
This sequence comes from Clarkia xantiana subsp. parviflora, assembly GCA_036873135.1. Taxonomy (NCBI): domain Eukaryota; kingdom Viridiplantae; phylum Streptophyta; class Magnoliopsida; order Myrtales; family Onagraceae; genus Clarkia; species Clarkia xantiana. The sequence continues at coordinate 32,476,035 of JAPTYO010000003.1, read as the reverse complement.
ATACTTAAATAGGTTAATTTAAACATAAGTGCAGGAACCTGTCAGTAACTCGAGCTCTGTATTTTCATGCATTTAGAGTCAAGCTGACAAAAATCATGTTATCTGTTAATTGTTAAAGAACTAACCTTGGGAGCCCCTAGTCCATCACTCCTAGGTTCTTCTTTCACATGGCCGTTGGCATCCAATCTTCTCTTGATAATGTCATGCTTCTACAAGATGATGAAAATTGAAAAATAAGAAAAATATCATTTAATTAGCACATATTCAAGTGTGCCATATACACGAGCACATAGTTGAAGTAAGCAATCACTCTTGGCATTTATAAGAGCCAAGAGAGAGAATATTACTTGGCGAAATACTTGGTTATGCACAACAATTTAAAATCCACTTGCATACAAGGTGCAATACTCACTACATCCAAGTGTTGCTCTCCACTGATGTCCATTGCATCAAGACTGAGAATAGAACAGGCTAGAGCCGGGAACGTGACATCAAACTGCAATCCACAATTAAGAGACATATTGAGTAAGGAACCATCAATGAGATCCTGCGATATCTCAAAGTAACTAAAAATAATGAACGAAGGTAGTGCCACAAGGAAATTACATCTTAATCACTGGAAATAAGAAAAATTTAATAAAATGGAGCTACGTTATGGGTTTACCGCATTTTAGTGTATAGGTTCATTAAATGAGATAGGTCAGCAAGATTTATATACGTTTAGAAGTCTACGAGTAGAAGAGCAATATGCACAAAGGGTGTTTAAGTCACAGTTACTTTTCCAGTGCAATCAAACATTGAGTTTAAGATACTCAAAAGTTATCAAGACAAATTGAATAAACCGCAAAGAAAGACAGGTTAAATGGCGTTACATTGATCCGCAGATGCTCTCCTCTCGAAGTATCAACAATAAGCTCCGTTTCAGTCACAGCATGTAAATACAACCCTGCAGCCAAAATTTGAGTTTTTAAAAATATGAATTCAGTACATGACTTCCCAATAAAATACTTGAATGCAACAGAAAAACCACACATAATCTAAATCTAGTAATCTACTAAAATACCCACATAAGTTCTAGCAAAAGCAACCTTCCATTTTCAGCACATTTTAGCTGCAATAGTACTACTTATGACCAGCAACTCACATACCAATCCTATATCCAGCATTCCAACAAAAAATCAACAAAATGAAAATTATGAAATGCCAGACCCTAAGTTCAACTTTCTAATTAGTATCCCATCATCAAGTAACTATATTGCAGCTCAAATGGGAGAAAATCAAAAGCATTAACAGAAGCAGAAACAAGATAACGAGTTAGAACGTACGGAATTCAGAGACGAAGAGAAGGATCATAACAACTGAGGAAAGAAGGGTGATAATGCCGCCGGAGAGCGTACGGCTGTAGAAATCCTCATTGATTTTAGGATAAGCATCCAAGCTCCTGAGCTTGCCGATGAATCCATCCATCGTTATCAGACTGAATTCCGAAACTTCTCTTCAGGTTCCTTTGATCAACGGATACGGTGATTATTGCCTTATTGGTATACAAAACTGTACTTTTGAGTCTGGAGATCCGATCGCGCGCTCTTTTGGGATTCAGCTGAGGCAGGTCTTGCTGAGCTGTTGAGTGAATGTGAGATCGGTAAGGGAAGCGTGGAAGCGGTTGCCGGCATCCGGCGGCGATTGGCGCGACCGCGGGAACTATCGGCGGTGAGATGAATGAGATCGGAAGAACCAAGACTAATCTCAGAGTCAGACAAGAGCGGAAAGAGTAGTGAAAAACGAACGACGCTACTGGACAGTTATGGAAATTAAGTATATTTCGTCCTCAAATAAATTTAATTGTCATTTACCTCCTCAAGTTTGTAATCTACCCATTATAGTTTCGATTATACGGGGAATGGGATTAAAAATTCCTTGGTTTTTTGCCACGGCTCCTTTCTATTGAAAAATGAACTTTCCTTAAAAAAATTATTAAAATAAATTAGTCAAGTACAAGGTTCTATTCATATGAAAATTTAAATATTATTTACTTGCTCAAACTCGTATTTTAAATTAGGATGGGTCTATCACTTCGAAAATGTGCTTTGTAATAAAATTTCCAATTTCACCATTACATAAATTATTCTTGACGCTCTCCCTAATAATAACTATTACATTCATCATCCTCTATTCTTATTATTTCATATTCATATTCAGTATTTCCTATTTCATTTACCAAACATATCGTTACTATATTGCACTACATAAAAATAAGTGAACCCTATTATAAAAAAAAAAAAAATATATATATATATATATATATATCAACTAAAAACAATACGCTACGTAAGAATGATTATTACATTCATTATTCTCTTTTCTCATAATTTCATATTATTATTTCCTACTTCACTTACCAAACATGTCTTTTAGTTAATTGCACTACATAAAAATAAGTGAACCCTATTTTTTTTTTAAATATATATATATATCAACTAAAAAGTAAAAACAAAGTGTATTCACATTGAACGCATACTAAGTAATGTAAGTAACCATATAATATGATGTATCAATTCAACTCTTTATTCATTAATTAGACGTTTTAGATTCAAACTTTGCCGAGCCTTTGAGAATAATGAAAAAATATTCATAATTAGCATGTTAACGATTATAGACCTAATCAAGAGGGCGATATTCGTAATATTATTGTTCACCATCTAGATTAATTATGTGAGTTTATATGGGATAAAGTGCGGATTAAAACCTCTAGCTTATTATTTTGGGTTAAGAACCTATAAACTATTTTAACTTTGCCCAATGTTGAAATTTGGTGTCTGAAGTTTAAAATGTTAAAATGGACAGTCTTAGGTTTCATTTTTGTTGAAATTTGAGTGTCTCTGCGTGTATTTTCCTCTCCATTCAATCATTTTCATCAACTCGCTCACTCATAATCCAAAACTCTCTTTACTTTTCACAAAGTCGCCAAAATTTCCCTAAAACTTAAACATCCAAAAGAAAAGGTTTCCAACAGAGTGGTGTTAAACAATTTCCAGCGACAACGGAGCGGGATTTACTCGTGCGGAAGTGGCCGGCTCTTTAGGTGATGGTCCCGGCAAGTGTGCATGGGATGTCGAATTTGACAGTCAGGATTGACTTTTCTAAAGTAATCATACCGAGACACCAAATTTCAATATTAGTGAAACTCCATACAGTTTATACGTTCTTAGCCCTATTATTTAAGACGTAACATACTGAACCACTATATCATATATTAATTATTACATAGCTTGTAATTTGGTTCCCTACCTATGTATATATATCCTTGGTGGTGGCAACGAGCATACAAAAAGGAGCAGACCAGAGTCGGACCAAGACGCGTATGTATGAACCCACACACTCAATCTGGTCAAACATAGCTTGCAAAATACACATATTATTGTGGTCGCCAATGTTGGTCCCTTCGTGTCTAAACATCTCTACAACAATCGAATCTTGATTTGCAGTTTGCCCCTTCGTGGAACGTTTCCATGTGTAATAAAGTTGATAATTATATATCATACTATATGCATTTTCTTTAAACTATTACTTCGTCAAATTTATTTCATAATGCACTATGTGACAGAAAGATCTGAATACTCTATTTAGTTATCATCAGCGGTGGTAGTTTAGTAGTTGTCTGTGTGATTTGTATTTGAAGTCCTAGGTTTGAAAACTTTTAGGGGTGTCATGTTGTTATGGACTGATTAAAATTATCAGGTCTTATATGGCTCACATACAACATCAGTCATATAAAGAGGCTAGTAGAACTTAACTTAACTTTTCGGCCTCTTAACTATACTAAGTTGCTGACGTGGTTACGTTAATGATGCATGCATTGGTTGTTCACTAAATCTGATCGGAAAAAAAATCAAAACAGAAATAAAAAAGCCTAAACATTACGTAGAGAGCTAGGTTTAATATCATTACTACAATCTCATTTAAAAAAAAAAAGAAATACTCTATTTAGTTGCCCACGACGCAATTACATCAATTTGTTTATATTAAATTTAAGGTGTCGTAAAATACTAGATCGCTTACTATGCGTAGTTCAACACTTTAGTTAAATTATGTATATATTTTCTGGTACAACATGTTTTTATCTACGTTGGCTTTTGGGATACATTTTTTTCTTCATATTTCTGGTGTAATCTATTTGAACTTGTATACTTTATGTGCATATTTTAGTTGACAATTAATTTTGACCATTAAATAACACGTAATTGTTTTTTTCTTTCAATTTAGTCTTTTTAATATATTTCTACATTTTTTGTTTAATTTAGTTCTAAAATTTTCAAATTGGATCGTTAACTCGGTGGACCTAGACCTGGTAGAGCTATTTGATAATTAAATTTAGAAAAGAAGAAAAAAAAAAAGTTAAAAATAGCAATATTAGACATGGCCACATCCTCTAAGAGCCCACAAGATATTATTATTGAGTTGCTTTATCAATTAATAATAATTTAATTTAATATGGGCCATTGTTCCCCTTGTTGTGGACTTGCCATCTATTTTCTCATCCTTTCTCTTTCGCCTTTTCCTATTTTGGGTAGTTTTGATTGGATAATATCAATACTTTCAACCACTTTTGAAGACTAATTTAAAGGCTTAGATTAGATGCTTTGTACTGGTAAAACAGCTCTGGCCTTTCCTTTTAATATCAAAGAGATTTGTTTAGGTGTCTTAGGAAAACAGCCTCATTTTGCAGCATACCTGGAAATCTCACATTCTATACTTTTCTTACACTTTCTATTGTATATTTGTATTTGTCGTTTCTTTCGGATCAACCGAGCCGTAAACGCGTTAACACATGTTCACAAATGAATAGGAGAACGTGAATATTACGCGTTAACGTGATAAGAAGAGATTATGTCAACTTCTCATTCATTTCATATACTCTGTATGAGACAGAAAGATCTAAATACTCTATTTAGATGTTCATGATTTGATTACGTCAACATTTAATTAATTAATTCAAGGCGTCGTGATATACTAGATCACTTTTATTTTAAGAAAAAAGACTCATCATGTTATTTAAATTATTTTGATATAAAATGTAACAAAAATACACCTTAATAATTCATTTCTTATCCTCAATACAAATATTTTAAACTTTTATTTATGGTCAAATTCATAGCATCGTGTTATTTATCACTTTTCATTTGCTTAGTTCCATAATCAGTTTAATCATTAAAACCTAGCAATAGAGTGAGTACTACTACTCCTTAGTTCTTAATTAAAGAGCAATTGGGCCACATTTTTATCTATTTATTTATTATTTATAATTATAATAATAATAATTTTCACTAATCAATTTGATTAGTGATGGCCCAATTAGGTATGGTCACATTCATGGAATCTTCCTAAGCTTAGGTCCATCATTAAAGCTAGCCAATCCATAACTTCATCAATTCCAACAAGTGGGCATTGTCATAATTATGGCTCAAAAAGTAGGGACAATACAACCTAGTTAATGATCTTTTTCACTCCATTTGTTTCAAACTTTCAACAAACACACCATTTACAAAAGAGAAACTAAATATATTATATAATATAACAACCAAATTATTAAAAATAAAAAACATTTGTATTGTAAAAGAACATAGATAAACTTTTTTTAATAACTATTTCAATCGCTGCGTCACATTCTATCACACACTGCGAGTCTGTGAGCCGCTTAAGAAGCTGCTATCCTTTCAAAATTCTGAAGTCGGTTTTCTGAAAGACGTGTGCGATAACTCGACTTCTTATACTCGAACCAAGTGAACTCCTTGTATAAACTTTCATTTCCTTTAGTGAGGATAGGAAGTGGAGCAATCTTTTCACTAAGAGGAGGACCCCCAAAGTAAATCATTGACATTCTTGATTCTTCTCTATTGGTCATCACTCGATGCTTCACGCTTTGGAACCTTCCATTCGTCATGACCTTCAAGTACATAATCAAAGATATTATTAACACTATTCTCTTATTGATTAAATAATAAATATATATTCTTGGAATAGAGACATGTTCAATGACATTGATTTTCCCCTAGTGGAAGGGTATCTTTTAGTCAAGACAACCATTATTACAAATTGACCCTTTTATATCCATATTTTCAATTTTAGATCAGAAGAGTTAAATTATAAAGTCCACAAATAAAGCAGTTTTTAAGGGATTTATACTTGATTTGTCTCTGAAAACATATTTTAAAATCCGGATTTTGAAACAGTAAGGTGGTATTCCCAGACCCGGTTGAATCCGATTCCAGCAAAAAAATACTCTCATCCTAATCTTCATTTAAAAACCTGTAGGTCCAGCCTAGTCCATATTTTTTTATTTGAACCAGTAAATCTGCACCAGGCTGATCCGGTCCATCCCGATTTTCACAATTGAAACCTAATTTATTGCGCATTTTACTATTTTACCAAAATTGCTTCACTCAGGTGGATGATTCATAGTCCGACCCGAGTCGACCGCTTGTTTGATTTTCAAAACAATACTTAGAAATCACAACTTAATTCTTTGTTTTTCTTTTTTCCAATTGGTCCGACCAAACTTTAATATATCATAGCTAACTAGGTTCTATTCTATATCCAAAGGAGCAGTGAAATGACCCCACTGATAATGAGGTGGAATCTTCCCAATCTTGGTCGAATGAAAATCTTTTCCATCAAAATAATTTCCCAAAACTGTTCCAACCACCATATCATTACCGTTTTTAACTTTTAATTTTTTTTAAAAGCGTACCAATAAACATAAATCTATTAATTAAAACCCTAATTAAAAAAACATATTTTATAAATTAATTTAACTCTTATTATTTATTACCTGTAGAGAATCTCCAACGTTGACAAAGAATGAATGCTCATCAGAAGGTACAGAAATCCAGCTCCCATCCTTCTTCAGAATCTGCAACCCGGACACATTATTCGATCTCAAAATCGAGATGATTTGCGGGTCGGTATGCTCGCCAAACCCGATCCGATCTTTCGAAGCTCGATCATCGTCGCACCGATCTAAGCAAGGAGGGTAGTGGTTAATCCTGAATAAAGAATCACTCTGCTCATCTTTCAGAAGCTTGCTGAAAATATTCCTCTGCTGAATCTTCAACCCATCTGCCATTAACTCAAGAATCTCACACCCCATGTTTTTCACAGCAGATATGTAATCATCAAGAGCAGACCTGTAATGCCAAAAAAAAATCCGTGCCGCATTCAGAATTTTTTAAATGACAATTCATTATTATTATTAATAATAAAAATTGTAAATATATAATAAGATTATTCTTTTAAAAATGGGAAATGATTGAAATTTCGAGGGAGAATTCTGAGGTATTGTGTGGGTAATTAATTTACTCCCAAAGTTGTAAGAAATTAGATAGTATGGGACTGTGATCTCTTAAACCATTGTCGGATTCAGAATTCTTTAATAATAGAAATTGTACATATATATCAAAAAAATTATTCTTTTAAAAATGGGAAATGATCGAAAATTCGATAGAGAATTCTGAGATATTTCGACTTGCGTAGGTAAATAATTTGGTCCAAAGTTACAAGAAATTACACTGCATGTCTCTGTGACACAAGAATGTCCATTCAGAATTTCTATCATTTTCGTTTTAAATTTAGCGGCTACAAAATCGTATTTATATCGTAATTAATTATATTTATTAATTAAAATATACATATATAAGTAAGAAAAAATACGGAATTTATGTCCTCATTATAACATATCGATGATATCACCTTAAAAATTTAGGACAGATAATTACCGGAATTTTTCAGGGTTTTCGCGGAAAACCGACGGTAGTTTATCGGAGTCGAACTCGGGGTTGGTGGTTAGGAGAAGATACTCGACCCAACCGGTATCCCCGTTTCGGCCGATCTTCTTGTTTCCGTACCCGAACCCGTTGGGGGACCCGGCTTTCTCTTTCTCGGATAGAGGCAATGAGAAGAACTTGATAGTTTCGGATTCTAAATTCGAGATGGATTCTTGTAATATGCCATGGTTGGTGATCTTGAAGAACCCGAACTCCTCGCAGGCCTTCACGATGAGGGTGTGGGAGTCGGGTTTCGAGAGGTCGATCATCGGTATGAGTGATTCGGCTTCCATGGTGAAGGAATTTAGCAACTGTGGTATTGAGGGATGAAGAGGAGTTGATGGTTTTTTGATGGAGTTGGGTTTGTGGAGGGAATGAGGTATTTATAGAGAAGAAGGGAGAGTTCAATTTGGAGACTGAAGAGAAAGAGAAGTATGTTATGATATATCATCATCCACTTGCATGTCAGTGTGTATTTATTGATGACTTTAATTATTATACCGTGTGAAAAGATGGTGCGAAACTTCCTGCGAATATGGCAGTTCACCACTTGAGGGTTTCTTTAACTACAATTTCAAGTTTGCACCTTTTCATATTTCGTTATTTTTTTTTTCGTTTTTTCTATTAAATTTGACGGATTTAGGATTAATGACTCCATAAAATTTAAAATAAATAGGATTTAAAGAAGAGAAAAGAACAAAATGACACTTCTGTTTTCCTTTAACTTACCTCGATTAATGTGTACATACAATGAAATAGAAGAACTTATGCAAAATTAATGTTCAATTTAACTTAATTGATATAAATATACATTAATTGAAAAAAAAAAATCATACCCGGATCCGTCAAATTTAAATTAAAAAACGGACGGAAAACTAAAAAAACAATGAAAACGAAATCTAGACACTTATTAGAAACAATTTAAATCTGCACTTCTAAAAACAATATAGTGCAAACTTGAGAGTGTGACTAAATTCTTAACAATTTTGGTTAATAATCAAATCGCTAAATAACTTTTGACCAAATTACAAATTTATACCCGAATTTTTATTTTACAAAATTGGCTACATGATTTTCCAAAAACAAATTACTACCTCATTACAATTTTTATCAAATTGAACGGAAATTGAGTATGTTCCAGATACGTCAAGTATTTTCTAGTGTATTAAAGTTTAATTATGTATAAATTAAAATGATTATTGCGAAATACAATTCAATTAGACGTTGAGTTGAATATTCACCATTTGATTAAAGAATTTTCATTTGAATGCCCAGTAATTGAATATGCTAATTTACATGTGATACAATTACGTCGACATATTGTGGTTTAATTCATGGCATTATAAACACAATTACTTTAGTTAAATTTAATGAATCTTGTCGGCATAATAAAGACCAATATTTATAGAATAACTATTTTATTATTTCTTCCCGATAAAATGCACCGTAATAACGTATCCGTTTGTTTGCCCATAACACAATTACGTCGACATATTGTGGTCCACCGTTTTTTTATTCTGTATTAAATTAAAGGATAGATACATTAATCTATATATATATATATATATATATATACCGGATCTTATAAAATGCTATTTATAAATATATATTTTATTCTTAATGAATAAACGAAGTTTAAATCCAAAATATCTAATTAACAGGCGAAGCGATAGATTTGATAGTAAGAGTTAATTGTCGGACCAACTACTTAAGATGAATAATTCTTGTAAAATTTTAAGTCTTCATCCACAATGGTTTTACCTAAATTGTATTCTTTAAAGTTGCCACGTAGACATTTATGTACACTTTAAGTAATACGTAAATTTAAGACACACGTAAAAAAAAATTTCTCTGTAATCGTATTACTTAAACATATTCCTTAAATATATTTTATTATTAAATTTTCCAACAACCACCAATAAGATATTAGCATTAATTATAAAATGAATTAATTTATAATAAAAAATTGGTTACGTAATACATACTGCATTACTTAAATTTAAAGAATGCTTTATGTAAAAACATAAATTTACGTGTGGGTCCCATCTTTAAGGAATGCTGTGTAAAACCACTGTAGATAGTTTTTGTTGTTTTACTTAAATAAACATGTAGGACCCACGTTTACGTATTCTTTACGTAATACCACTGTGGATGCTCTAAGTCAGATTCTAATATCACTCTGTCGTCTGCTAAATTCGAATGATTGTTCTTACTAGCCTAACTTCTCGATTCTTTATTTTCAATTATTAATTATAATCTCTCTTTTTTTACAAAAAAAAAAAAAAGAAATGGGCTAGTAGTGACAATCCTAAGCTCATACGCTACGTAATGTTCATACTCTCATACTCATGGTCTGAAACTTTTCCGACCAGACTAATGAACAACGGCGCATGCATTGTCCTCGTCAACGTAGTCCCAGCAACAACCTAGATGTCAGTCTGTTAAGCCAATTCGTTGACTATAATACTGCTCTGTCGTGTGCTAAATCTGAACGACTGTTCTTACTACCTAACTCCCTGACTCCTTGTTTTAATTTATTTTATATTTAATTATTATTATCTTTTTTGTCAAGAAAAAAGAATGGGCTAATGTGGCGATCTTAGGTCCACTTCGCTATGTAATGTCAAGACTCTCCTGCTTATGGTCTGGTGTTTTTCCGACCGGACTTAATGAACAACCGGCGCATGCACTGACTACGTCAAAATAGCCCAGCAACAGACTAGTATGGCAGCAACCTATTATAATTAAGAGGTCGGCTCGTTAAACCCAACTTTACTCGCCTTCTTATATGCCTGATATGATACGTGAGCCAAACGAACTTATTTTTTTAAACAAATCACTGCGACATTCCTAAAAAGTTTCGAATATGAGATTTCAAATTCAAACTATATAGAAGCATCTTTTCTACTAAACAACCACTTATCAGGATAATTATTATTATCAAATTGGCAATAATAATTATAAAGAAATCTTTTTCTTCGGTTTCTTTCTTCCCATATACCGCACGACAATAAATAAATAAATAAATATACACTATCACATGAAGGGACACATTGGGGTCCCATGACACAAGGGATGTTCTCCTCGTGCGATCCCATTCTCGCACACGGTCCAGCCACAGTTTGATAAGTAGATGAGTCGGTGTCAATATTCAATACCATTTGCGCATTCATTCTTCTACTCAAATTCAACACGTAAAATTAAATACTAACTTATACTATTTAATTTCTATATATTTATTAATATAGTTTGTATAAAATAAATCATATATATTATATATGTTATTATTGACCAACAAAAAAATTTGTGCGAGTGAGAGTAAACGATCATATATAGATCAGTTCTAGAGTTCATAAGCACTTAATTTAAGCATCATAAAATATCATTTATTTTAAAATTTAAGTATAGTGACATCAAAATATTTTAAAATTATTTATATTATGTTAGAAAATTAATCAAACCAAAGAAACCTATGTCTTCTTTAGTACAAGGATAATTATACAGATTCTAAAAATTTGTGTTATTAGATGTTCCGAGACAGAAAAAGTGGTATAACAATTAAATATGAGCAACTTTTAGACCATTATGTTCATATACAAAAGTCGGAATATCTCGAACTTTTTTTTGTCGGAAATTGTATCATCTCTTTTGATACAGTAGTTTAAAATAAAATTTATATATACAAACGTATAGATTAATAATAAGGATTTTGCTAAAATATAGTCAATAATTATATTTACAACTATTAGATTAAGAGAAAATGAATTTGATTTCAGAATTATTAAATACTGTAAATTCAACTGCAACTGAATTTTAGTCTATGGACACTTCTAGCTACTCGGTGAGTTGGAATATACAAAGGGAAAAGAATCAATGTTTCGAATTAGCAAACATATTATATATAACATCATCATCAGCTTAAAAACAGGAGGATACCCGGAGGATTATGCGGCAGCAATGTTTTATTATTATTAGAATAATAATATTTATATTATATCTCACAAATGTTTGAGCTTCTTGACCTTTGTCATAAATCGACTGATAATTAAAATAATAAGAAATTCTAATAACTTTATTCCAATTTGTTCCGAACGCAAGAAATAAAATTTACCCTAAAGTTGTTAGATATTACTTTTCGTACCACTGTCTCTAATTCATATAGATGTCAAGACTTTTTTTTTTTTTGGCTAAGTGAGACATTCATTCATAAGAAAACATCTACAAATAAGTTTAGCGAAAATAAAAATGATAAGGAAATAAAGAAAAACAAACAAGCTAGAACTATAAATGACACATCAAGTGTTAAACCAACCGAGTGAGAGAGTGCAATCAATAGTGGTGGTAATGGTTTGACTTCGGGTTCCCAGGATCGAAATTTCTTAGGGACGTCACCTCACGGCAACCTGTTTAAAAAATATCAGATCCCGCCAAACAGTGGCGGACGTAGGGATTTGACAATAGGGAACAATTTTGAGTGGGAAAAAAGTTGGTTTTTTTTTTGCCAAAAAAAGTTGATTGAAAAATATATACAATTCATCAAATTTGATCTAACTTTTACTTGTTAAACTTAATTATTAAATAAATTTTAACGGTTCAAACATGTCATACGAAAGAGCATAGTCATCTTCCATATTGAAATTTTAACATCATGCTTAGTACAAAAAGAACATACTCTACACATAAAACTGTTCAAATAAGAATTTCAAAGGAGATTTTTTCCGGATTAAATGAATGAGCGAAAGATTTTAATCGAGTCCCGTGCTGATCACAAACTTTTTAAGACAATTTCGCTACCTTATTAACTTATCGGTTGTGTTAGAGGATAACCACTGACGCTTTTCTTCCAGATTTAACATCCAGACAAAGTCGTGACTGCACTGACCGGGAATAATAAGAATATTTATTTCTCATTTATCCGATCAGAAAAATTATAATGACATTATTTTCCAACAAAAACTATTACCTATAAATTATAGATAAACACTTAATATATATAATATTGCAGATCAACGTAGCACCACCAGCAGCCTAGTATAGTCGAGAGACCGGCCCGTTTGGTACGAGTCCTCCTTTCCCCAAGAAATGATTTTAATCAAGTCGCTAGGGGGTTTCAAACTCCTGACCCCGGAGCCAAAACACATGGGAGTCAGCACTCTCAACCACTAGACCACAACTGTTGACGGTTTCATGAACACGCACTTACTTGCTTATACTTCCCGCTATCTTGCTTTCTTGGTGAAGTGTATAATATATAACTTTGAAAAAAACATCAGAAATAAATAGAGAAATTAAGTCCCCATTTCATCAAGGTGGAGCCGCCACTGCCGCCTGGCCCAACACCGCGTCAGGCATATGAGGAGGCGAGTAGAACTGGGCACGGGCCGGCATCTTGACTATATGCTGCTGGTGGGACGTCACCTCGCGGTGACCTGTTTAAAAAATATCAGGTCCCGCCTGCAACACCGCGTCAAGCATATGAGGAGGTGAGTAGAACTGGCCACGAACCGGCCTGTTGACTATACTAGGCTGCTGGTGGGGCTACGTTGATGAGGCCAGTTCGTATGCTGGTTGCTCGTTAAGTCTGGTCGGAAAAAACCAGACCGTGAGCAGGAGAGCTCGAACATTACGTAGCGGGATCAGTATGGTCGCTACTAGTAATGACTATAAAAAAGTACACACTATAAGTTTCCATCAGAATACCAGACAGTCTAAGGAAACGAGTATGCATCTGCAGATTAGTACAACCGCTTTTTACTAATGAATGCACAACTTTGTTGGCCCCTCTAAGAACGTGAGAGGTAGACCAGTTCTGATTCGGACGAACCATCGTCTTGACATCACTAATACAGTTTTCCAGCTCCCAAGGTAAAGGGTTGGAGTCATTAAGGAGATTGATTACTTCCGACCCAAAGGGTCAGGCTCGTCTAGATGAATACATGTTTTGTTTTGTTTTTCTTAAAAGAAAGCAAAAGAAAAATCGAATTTAATTTTTTTGAGTATGCAAATACATAATTCTAATTTTTTTGTGATAAAATAAATAATTTCATACACTTTAATCAACTCAATTAGTTAACTAAAATCCTCATTTTGTCCCTGATGGTACATTTATCAGTGCAGTACGTTTAGTTTGAGTCAAAAGTACCCCTCACCGATGTTCTAGCTCATTAATGGAGTTCGAATCTTGGACCGGTTTAGGAAAGCCGCCAATTGTAAGTACCAAATACAATGATACACGTGCATATTTAGCTTGTGGAAAAAAAAAAATTTGATTGGCTGATTAAGACTTGGTCAAAATGTAATTGATTTCAAATGTGATATGTCATTAGATCTCTAATAGAGTAAATTAGATTAAGGAAAAAGAAATTAATCAAATCTCAATCGTTTAACTTACACTGTTAAAAAATTAATTTAAATATTCAACATTGAATTTTTAGAAAACACGTTTATCTTGGCAAAAAAAAAACACTTTTATCACACTTTATAGAGCAACAAACTATATATTTAATAATAATAATTAATTTTTACAGTACGTTTAGTTCGGCGTAATGCTTATAAGCACTTTTAATCCGTAATACTAATTTTATTAGACTCTTTCTATTACAATTTCGTCTGTATTTTTATCTAAAAATAGTGAATACATATAATAATTTTTGGACAAATTTGTAATAACTAGAATATTTTTAAAAATAACTTAATATGTAAAAATATTTCTAAAAATACAAAATTTAAATTTAAATTATAAAAAATAAGTTAGAATTTATATTTTTTAGAAAAAAGAAAAAAAGCCTAAGCTCAATTAGAGACCCAAGCAAGGGTTTGGTCATGGCTGAGTCTAGTTAACCCAATAATATTAATATTTATGTTCATTCCATTCTTATTACATATGATGATTTTGGGTTTATAACCAAATTGCTACCGAACTTGATCAATTTACAAACTAATATCTGAACTTTAATTATTTTTTTTTTAATTGTCTATCTAAAGCAAGCTTTCAATTTCATAGCAATTATTATATCTGTTTTAATTAATGTCAAATTGGACAAAAAAAAATAAGCATGCTTCTGCTACGTGTTGTCTTTTCATGTGTACCCTATATGAATTTAAAGATAAATTGAAAGTACTACAATGAAATACATTCAATTGGGTACTTGATTAAAAGACACCATTCGAATTTGGCGGAAATCCAATTGAGCATCTTATTGAATATATTTTATTCAATTTATGTTTCAATCAATCTTGAATACACATGAAAAGATCTCATGTTGGCGCAAAGATATTCATTTTCTGTCCAATTTGATGAGAATTAAGTAAAAGTATCAATTTAATCTGAAACAATAAAAAAATTCATTCATTCATATTCTTTATGAGTTTGTCAACTAAGTAATAACATATGCTCATTTTGTATTCCTTCTTAATTCTTTTCGTGTGAACCCATTCGAGTCGATTTATCCCGATTATGGCCGACTCGAGTCGAGGGTTCTACTTCTGAAGTTAACAGAGATTAGATCCCTGCCGACAATATAACAAATAAACCTATCATTGCAAGTAATTAATCCCAACATGAAGAGAGACCACACGTGCTTTATATTTATAACATGTGCTGGTCAGAGGAAAGTTCTAGCTAGGAATATTATGTCATTTGCTGTCGGTTGGGAGGCGGTTAATTTTAATTTTTTTATTTGGTAAACGGAGGCAGTTAATTTAAAAATGACCGTAACTTTGCGAACTAGAGGGATGGCAACGGGGCAGTTTTTTGTAGCCCCAGACCCGCCCCGCGGGTCGGCCTGGCTGACCCGGTCTCGGGAAATTGTTCTTCTCGGGTCGGGGCGGGACGGGTCACAAATCCCACGGGTCCACCCGACCCGCCGTGTGATTTTTTTTTTTTTTTTTAAATCAATATTAAATACAATTTTTTTTGACAAAATATTACATTATATATAAATTCAAACCATAAATCTAACATCAATCAAATACAAACAACAAACACATCAAATTCATCACAAAATACAAATTCAAATCCAAACACCAAATCCAAATTAACTAATCCTAATAATCTAAAATACATCTATTTATGATTTAGTCCATTTTATTTATATAGATATTATATTAACCATATTATTTAGTAAATGTTACATTATATTAATATATATATATATATATATATATATATATTAGAAATTCAGGGCAGGTCAACGGGCCCCGCGGCCCTAGACCCGGACTCGCCCCGACCTAAACCCGCCCCGTGACCCGCGGGTCGGCGGGTCAAAACTGGGTCGGGGCCCGCGGGTCAGCGGGGCCCGGATACCCGTTGCCATCCCTAGTACTAGTTATTAAAAATTTAATATATGAGAAATGTTATGAATATATTTAGTGGATGTTCAATATTACGTGTATATACCATCTTCCTTGTTTAGACTTTCCTAGTATTAAATTTACATCCTCCACAAGTATATGTAATCCCTATATAAGGGCTCCTTATGTGTGATAATAACACATCCTCAAGTTCCCTCTTCTATTACCTCTCTACTTTCGTAATACGTTATCTGCACGAAATTGCTCGATCTTAAATCGTCGGACATTCGAAGCAGACGATCCAGTTCATGAAAGTGAGAGAAGACGATGGCGAAAACAAAAATCCCCTAACGATCACTTCGAGTTCGAGTTAGGTTGAACAGAAATAAATTCAAAGAAGATGGAAGGGGGTCTTTGAGATTAAAGACGAGAACAATATCAGAAAAAAAAAAATTGAAAAGGGAGATTTTTTTTCTTACATTAATTTATATTAATCATCTCAAATCTTAAGTTTTTATTATTACTATTTGATATTCTGTTCCTAATATTGTTGTTATTTGATAGAGGCTAGATTTATTGGAATCAATCTATGTCGGATCATGCGTGAAACGATTTTAGGGTACATGACAACATCACGGTAAATATCAGTTAGTTATTTTTATATGTGGAGATCAACTCTATGTGTTAAATATTTGTTCGTATATGAAGTTATATTTGTATTGATATGAATCCACCCCCTAAAGCGAGTGTATGGCATATGATTTATCACAAGAAAAACAAATAGTGTGGCTAAGCACATGAGTGCTCGATGCTGAAATATATCAAGATACAAAGAGTGTTGCATCGTCCACTAGATATGCTCGCTCCCTGAAGTGAGTGTTGCAATATTTATTATAATGAGGATATACTCCACTCCCCGAAGTGAGTGTTGTAGTTTATATGATTATAACGTTATACTCCCTGAAGTGAGTATTACAGTTTATGATTGCAATGATAATATATTGCACTCCCCAAAGTGAGTATTGCATCATATAATTACAATAAAAATATTGGTCACTCCCTAAAGTGAGTGCGGCAGTTTATGATTGACTTTGAAGGAATATGATTTTACTAGTGTTATCATGTCATGGTTGACTTTGAAAAAGATAAAATAATCAGCATCATCATGATATCGATAAAGAACAGTGATGCCTCTTACAAATAAAGAATGCATGAAAAGAATACAAAGTCCAATTGATTTGGAAGAATGATAATTTTGATATGCGCAGTGACGCTTGCAGAAAATTAGTGATATTCTGCAGGGCGGAAATTGATAATTTTACGAAGCGCAATGAAATTAGGCAAAGTTTGGCCTCAATAGCAAATATTATTTGATACTGGGATATTGCGATAAAGAAAATTGCATTCTATACTAATATCGTATCCCGAAGATCCGACATTATGATCCTAAATATTAAGATTATGAATATTCATATTTATTTTTAAATTATGCATTTACAAATTCCGCATTTATATTTATATTTATATTTCTTGCACTGCATTTACAGTTACTTTTTATTTCTTGCACTGCATTTTATTTATTATATACATATATCATTATGCTCATTGAATTTTATTATAAAATGATCAAGAAGATCAAGAGTTTTTTTTTTTTTGGTTGTTGATTCCTAGGCGTAGTGTTTCAGAAGATTCTCATATATGAATATCAATTAAATAGGTAAGATCCATTACCTCTTTTGAGCGTTCGAGTTTATAATGATTCTATGTTTTTTTTTTTGCCGCCGCACAAAGAAAATTTTGTGTTGCGAATGAACAAGATATTGATGAATTGTCCATACGTAAAATCGAAATTCTTGATACGGGCCCTTTCCACATAAAAGGGGAATCTTTTGTTACAAAAGAAGCCGAAGTCATGTGGATTATTCAAGAATCGAAGTCGATTTGCTTTATAAAAAGAAGATATCAATGAACTTCTATGAAATGGTTTCACGGGATTCAACCAATTGTCTTGATCGTGGGATATCATTGAGAAATAGGAATCCAAAGATTTCCTGCGATTATTTCTAGTATGGAATGAGTCAATCATCCCCTCTGGTTTCTTATTGAACAATAATTTCGATTTTTGAGAAGTCTCATGATCATCCAATAATAATGGTTTCAATTTTTTCAAATAAACGAGTTGAAGACCATTGATTCTAAGAACTGATTGCAGAGTTGATCATTCGGACCTTTCAATTCAGAGACGCGGATCTCGGACCTATGCATGGGGGGGGGGGGGGGGGGGTATTCCCGAAACTCACAAAGAAAAAAGGAAGTGAGTTAGACAAAAAATAGAAGGAACTTGGAGAAAACGAAAGGAAGGAACTTGGAGAAAACGAAAGGAAGGAACTTATACAAATCTTTTTTGTCGATAACCTCAGACCGATCACTCGAATATTGGTTAATACGTGATCGATATCGATCAATACGTAATCGATATCGATCGAAGACCACTTGAAAACGGCTCTTCTGCTCAGAAACGAAATGTTCCAAATGTTCCTGGAAATTCTTGCTCCCATTGTACCATTTGTATCTATATGCATTAGGATCCCGATTCACGGATCTCTCGGTTCGAGAAATCCAAATAAGAGGATCGGACTATTTCTTTTGACTCTTTTTCAA